>JAADVK010000068.1:0-57934 GCA_023334975.1 Globisporangium sylvaticum
GAGAGCGCGCGCGCGAGAGAGAGAGAGAGAGCGCCCGTCCAGGTCAGTCAACTCACTCGCTCGCTTGTCGGTTGTTTACCCCGGAGCGCGTGCTTCGCTTGTAAACACGCGAGTCGAAAGATAATTGGCTGGTCACCTCGGTCACCTCTGATCTTATCATGACCGACATAAGACACCGAGGGCACTCGAGAAAACAACTGTCAGCCACCAGACTGAGATATAAGAACAAGGCCAATGGCCGGCAGTAAACAGAATGGCGAAAACTCTTGAAGACGAAGACTCGGATCTCTGACGAACCCACTTGTAGACGAAGACTCGGATCTCTGACGAACCCACGAACTCGACACGGTATTAGAGATGCTGATAATAATATGACGACGCCCTCGCTCTTTGACGATCTTCGACCAGCCAAGTCGGAAGATGTCGGAAGCACCACAACGGTGTTCGGTGGTGCATTTGCCATCACAGTCGAGGTGATTATCGTCAACACGCTGGTTGGTGGGCATCAGGTATGTACAAAACAATCGACCGAGTTATCGCAACCAGGATAAACAACGGGAATCGAGCCACAGAGTCACCACGATTTTGTTTTTTTACAAAACCTCGAACAGGACAGTAGTCTTGTGAGCGCGCGCGCGCGCATTCAGTCAGTCCGCGAGAATTCGAGGAACTGTGATTTTTGCCAGTGGAAGCGAAGTGAGGATCCGCAGAGCTGGCGTGAGCTTGTCCCAGGAAACACTCGAAAGTCGAAAGTCGAAACTGCCGCTTGAAGCGCTCACCACCACCAGTGGTTGATCCAAAGCTCTGGACCGAAAGGTCGGGTGCTGGCCCCGAGGCGTTGCTCACATTGCTCACGTTGCTCGCACGGTTGCTTGCGGTGTTGGTGGCGAAGAAGAAGAAGAAGAAGCGCGGGCGGCGGTTCAGACAGCAAAGTAACCCCACGAGTCAACTCAAAACCTTTCAGTTCGTTTGAAGAAACAAAACACACCCTCGTACAGTAACGGCTTGCGAGAGGAACGCTTCGACGTGTGGTCCACAGGACAAACAACACTCGGATGGGATTGGTTCAGAGGCAGCAGCAAGGCAGCAGCAGGTTTACCGGCCCCAGCCCAGCTGGCGCCTAAACATTTGGGATATCTGCATGCTGGTTTTCGCGGTTGAAGTGTCGAATCCACAGCAGTGGTGTGGATGCCTGAGTTGTCAACAAGCGCGCGACAGACGAGTGCTCTCGTATGTTTCTCAGTGGAAATGAGGTCGCGATGGGGAGATACAACAAGTCCAACGGACTGTCTTCGATTACAAGATCAGGCTAAAACCCACCAGCCAATCATCGTGTCGCTATTCTCCACGTGGCATCTGTTTACGCTGGTGTACCACTTGCAACGGTACAGGTGCGGTGCCGCGCTCTCTTAACTCAGTATCCTGACATTGTTTATGAGAGACTCTACGGTACCTGCCGCAATCGATCTTCCGGAGTAATCGACCGCGCGCATTCCCACCGGTAAACACCCTTTCGCCTCGTCCTCTCAGTCTCAATTAGGCGCCGTCCAGCCCAACCAACACAACACCCTCGTCAGCCAAGCCAAGCCCCCTCGCTCTTTGTATCACCAAACGAACCATCAACCGACCGCCCCCGATTGATTACCAGCGCCATGTCCGCCTCTGCCGCCAACAACAACAGCGCCAATTGCTTCAGCTCCAATAGCTGCGCAAGTAGTCAGAACTGCGAGATGATGGCCGCGACGCTCGACTGGCGCCACAGCCTCGAGCCGCAGACGCCCTCGGCGCAGCAAGTGGACGTGCTGCACGAGTTCATCGCAAGCTGGGACGACGAGCTGCTCACCGGCACTGGTGCGGGCGATCCGAACGACGCTGGTGCTGCTGATAACACCCCTGACAATGACAATGGTGGTCCCATGATGGCGCTCTTGCAATCCGCAGGGGCAGTGACGTCGTCGACATCACCGCGCCACGCGCGACTCGTGCACGCGCAGAGCTCGCTGCTGACCACCATCCAAAAAGTGTACGCGTCGCAACCGAAAACCGCGAATGCTACATCGCCGACCAGCTCCACCTCGGGCAGTGAGAAAGGAGTGGCGGCCGTGCAACCCGAAGAGGTCGTGCCCGCACGCAAGCGCATCCGCCGGAAAGTGGAGATCGCACAACTGCGTGACGAAGGCGCGTTCCTCGAGAAGAAGCTCTATGAGCTGCGCGAGTACTGGAAGAGCGCACCGGAGAAGCTCCAGCAGCAGCGACGCGCGAATGCCACGGACACGGACAGTGAAGAGTCACTTGTGTGCGCCGAGCCACTCTGGAAGCAGATCGCGTACTACCAGAAGGAGCTGCTGACCGAGTCCGAACAAAAAAACCAAGAGCTCAAACAGGAGTACGTGATGCAGCGCAAGCTCGCGCGCGAACTGCGCAAGCTGCTGCTCAAGCGAGCCATGGAGCCCGCGGTACGTGCGTTTAAGAAGAGGTTTGGCAGTTGAAAGAACGGCGCATTGTATAAACCAATTTATAACATTGTGATTATTTGCGAAAATTGCATTTTGTGTGTTGTAGGTGTTTGACACCGCGCTCTACCTGGTACAGCCACGGAACCCGCTGCAGGTGCTCAACCAGAGTCACCAAACGTTTGAGAGACTGCTGAACGACACGGGGCCGCTGTACGCAGAGTTTGAGCACGTAAAGCGCATCATCCACTCGCGAAGTGCGAAGAACAACAACCTTCCGTTCCGCGACTGGCAGTGCCACGAAGGTACCCCACCGAAATCCATGTTCGTGGACATGGTGGACAGCTACACGCTCCCGTTCGACCGCCACCAGGTGAACACGGCGATGCGCAAGTGCTACGGCGAGAACAACACGACCAACACTGAGAAGTACTTGTGCGAGTTCTTCAAGTGCTCGGGGGACGCGATGCTCCGCCAGGCGCTCTACGCGTACACCAACGAGCGGTGCAGCGGCCACGTGCGGCAGAAAGAGGCCGTGCGCAACTTCAGTGACGAAACGCAATCGGTCTTCCTGGTGGTCATACTGATCCAGCCGGCGACTTCGACGGGCGAGCCCATCGCTGGGATCACGCTCCGAGAGCAGAAGTGGACGATCATTCGCAATGGCCCTGGCGGCGCGGGGACGTCGATCGTGCAAACCTACCACCGGATCACACAGGAGGACTGCAGCAGAGACTACGAGGCGTTCTGGACGCAAGGGATGATCATGGAGGTGATGGTGCCCATGTGGAACTCGAGTCTCCAGGGCGTGCACCGACGACTCGAGTCGTTCCTGATCGAGCAGGGCATGCGCAGCAGCCGACGGCTTCAGGCCTCCGAGGTGTGGCAGTGAGTAGTAAGTAGTAGTAGGTCGGCTATGAAGTGTAAATCTTATAAACAACTGTATGAGAAAGCGATGAACGTAGAGAACCCCAAGAGGAATGCTGGTAACTGCAAATTGGGCGTCCATTTCATCATTCCTCCAAATTCCCAATTACGCGATTAGTTCCCATAATTGGGAGCTCTCTTTTATCGGGATGGTTGTGTCCAACACCATTATCAGAAGTAATCCACACACACATACAGTTTGCTTCAATCAATTCAAAATTTGATTGCTGAATCCGACAGTTGTCGCTTAAAAGCGATTCGGGATGCGCTGTTTTTGTCCTGGTCGTTGAGTCCGTCTGTCCCATCATGTGGTATTTTTTGTTCACACGAAACCCAAAATCCAGCACCACTTTGAAACCATGTGAGCTTCAGCATCAGGCTCCCTCCCAAGCTCACTTTGAAAACGGCCCTGGGACGCCCAATATGATGGCCGACTCTGCTGCGAATGCGACGCCTCCTAACGCCAGCGCCAACACCGGCGGCGAGAACCTGCCGCGCCACAGCCTCGAGTTCCCCGACGCGTCAGCAGGTCAGGCGCGCGAGCTGCTCGCGTTCCTGGAGAGCTGGGAGGGCGAAGAAGAGCTCCTCGCGCTCGAGGGCGATGGCGACGCCTCCGCCACGATGACGATGAGTCCGTTGACTGCGGGTATTCTGGCGAGCGGCAGCAGCAGTTGGCGCGCTCTCGGCGACTCGCCGACGAGCTTGAGCTTGAGCTTCTGTACGAGCTCTGGCGAGGAGAACAAGCGTGCGAGAGAGAGACCAGAGGAGCAGCACGCAGCAGCACCTCCGAAGAAGCGTGTGCGCCGGATAGTGGAGATCACGCAGCTCCGCCACGAAGCGAGCGTGCTCGAGAAGACGCTCTCCGACCTGAACGAGTACTGGAAGCACTGGAAGAACGTACGCGCACAGGCTGCGTACCGTACAGGCGGCGGCGGTGGCATATTCACCAGCAACCGCGTGTTCAGGCATACTACGATTAATAGCTCAGCGGAGCGCAACGCGAACCGCCAGCGCCAGTTGCGGAGTACAGCGGAGGAGGAGAACCGGAGGCTCCGCGAAGAGTACCAATGTCGACGGAAGAACACAAAGGCGTTCTACAAGCTGCTCAAGAGACGAGCAACCACGCACCCGGTGCGTTCTAATCACATTTGTGCTGTTAGATCTGTTTGTCAATTTCTAATGATGTAGCTAACGTTGTTGTTGTCGCATCCACACACACACACACACACACACACACACCAGGAATTCAACTGCGTGTTTCAGCTCATGCAGCAGCCAGCAGCGTCGCAGGAAGTACTCGCTCGAAGCGGCGATATCTTCCAAGCGCTTCTTCAGGACGTCCACAGGATGCAAATCGAGCGCGGGCGTATCGACAGCATCATCGAGTCGCGCAGACGCCCGATCTGCACGTTTCGTGACTGGAACGTGCGCGAAGATGGCGACGAGGCGAACGGCATCTTCTTGGAGCTCGTGGACAGTGCTGTGCTGCCGTTTGATCGACTGCAGGTGAACAGGGCGATGCATAGGCTCTACAGCGAACAGACCAGTACCACCACGCACTTTTGCGAGGTACGCACAACATTTCGCTCCTACTAGACTCCCTACTTCATCTATCGATTCCTGGCCGGTTCTGATGCTTCTTGTGCTGTTTATTTCTCTCACAGTACTCGCACGTCAGCGCCAATAAAGATACGGTCGTCCGGCAGGCGGTCTGCGCGTACAGCAACGCGGATGGAGAGGGCCACGTGCGCCACCAAGAGGTCGTGCGCCACGAGAGCGACGACACCCAGTCGCTCTTCCTGCGCGTCACGCGGATTCAGCCGGTGGGGCCGAAGGGTGAGCCAATCGCGGGACTCTCGCTTCTCGAAAAGCAGTGGACCTTTATTCGCAGCGGTGGAGGGGATGACGACGGGCAGGAGGAGGAGGCATCGAGTAGCTCCTCGTGCAGCGGCGCGCTCTCGACTGTGCAGTCGTACCACAAGATCACGCTCGTGTCAATCGACGAAAAGTACGAGGCTTTCTGGACCAAAGCGATGATCATGGACTCGATGGTGCCCATATGGGATTTCAGTCGCGCGAAGGCGCACCGAAGACTCGAGTCGTTCCTGATCGACCAGGGAATTAGCAACAGCCGACGGCTCCAGGCGTCCGAAGTGCGGTAGAACGCGTGAAAGATACAAAGACTGGCAGTATATTGACGATGTTGGTACGTAGACTACTGGTGATAAAGACGATCGACAACGATACATGCACCTCAAACCAGAAATGGCCAAGCCGATCGTTGGTTCGTTCGTTGTTGGTCCAGTCGTGCATTCACGACAGTGCAGCAAACCAATTGTCGCTTAATCAGAGTCTGCTGCTTCCCTTAACCGGGTTTCATTTGCAACAGCTCCGATCCTGAAGAATCCGCTTTAGCTGGATACCTTCAAGGTCCTTTTAAGTGGATCCCTTTTAAAGAGAGATGCGCCTTTCTTGACAAAACGAAATCTGCACTTGCTCACAGTCGGTCAGTCACACATCACAACTGGAGCGAATTGGGTCCCTCGGGTCGAGTCGGAAGCGCGCGCGAGCGAGCGATTGACAGCGAATTGAATTGAAATGGCGGCGGAGCACAGCGACGACGAGCTCCTCCCAGCAGCGGCGATGAAGCTTCAGCAGCCTTACGCGCTTGGCCCAGCGCTTGAAGGCGACGCACCGCCTGTGAAGTCCCTCCATCCAGTCGTCCCAAAACCGAAGAAAGAGACGACGACGGCGGTCTCTCAGCAGCAGCAGCTCAGCAATGCAGGCATGGGGGTGCAGTTTAGCGGAACAGGCTTCAGCTTCACGTCGATGCTTGGCAGTAGCCACTCACTCAACGACACCGCGAGCAGCACGTGGGATGACGACGCGTTCTTGGATCACGAGGACATGGAGGTGCTCTTTGGACTGGACGAGCTGGACGCCCCTCTTCCGGCTTCTACTACTGAGCTGAAACACACATCGCCCGCGCCTGCGAGTGGATTACCACCGGCATTGATACAACCGACAACCGGCTTGGCGTCTGCCTCCTCATACTCAAGTCAGCTGGTATATTCGTCCAACAGCAGTGGTGCTGGCGCTGCTGGTGGTGGTGGTTTCAACATTGATGGTGTACTGCCAATGAAAGTCCAGATCGCCAAGGGTCCGAGTGTCGGAGGAGTACCAGCGATCACCGGAAGGAAGCGTCTGAAGCGTCAAGATGAGGTCGCTCTACTTCGCAAAGAAGCGCCCAAGCTCCAGGCGCAACTGGATATGCTGAGAGAGTACTGGCGGCAGGAGTCCATACGTGCGGTGCAGCGCAGCAGCCAGAAGAACAGCAGTCGAGAGTCTCGAGATCAGACCAACAGCGCCGAGCCCGAGTGGAAGACCATTGCAGCCCAGGGGCGGAACGAACTCGCTGCGTCTGTGAAGCAGAATGAGTGGCTGAAAGCACAGTTCAAGCTCCAGAAGAAAGCGCTGCAGCACATTCGAAAGCTCATCAAGAAGCGCGTGGTCTCCGCACGGGTGAGCTTACTAAACCAATGTTTCATTGGCTCTGGGTGATGTTCCTGTAGCCTCACAAATAACCGTGTTTGCTGTATGAATGTTGAAATCTGGACAGAATTTACAGCAGCAACTGGACCGATTTTTCCAGCTCGACCCGCAGCAAATTCGGATTGGCAGCACCTCGGTGTTCCAGTTTCTATTGGATGACAGTAACGCGATGTCCCAGTCATTCGAGAAGGTTCAAACGAGTGTGAGTTTGCGCAAATCGGGCGATGACGAGCTCCGCTACTGGGAGCTACGCCAAAGACCAGAGAATAAGGGGACGTTTGTGGAGATGATCGAACGGTACGTGGTCCCATTTGACCAGTCGCTCGTGGTGAAGGTGCTGCAGGACATTTATGGGAAGCGCGATGAGGGCGAGCGTGTGTACGAGGTAAGTCATTTACACACTACTATTTGTCGTGTCACTGAGCTGCATTTACTACTGGTTATTAGGGGCCTGGGTGAGTGAGTCTGACTCTGCGTTTGTTTTGGCTGGCTGGTGCCCAGTTCTTGAGCTCCTCGGAAGACATGATCATGACCCAGTTCATCGCGGGTTTTGCGAACTCGAACGGGAGCGGCCGAGTGCGAGCGCGGTACGCGGCACGCATTTCCGAGCATGATACCACCGAGAGCACGCGCTTCCTGGTCACGGGGCTCATCGACCGATTGACAGAAACCGGGGAGTCCCGGAACTTGGTGCGGCTGCACGAGCAGACCTGGACGCTCGTCACGAGCTGTGCGTCCTCGATGCCGCGGCATCCGCTGACTGTCATCCAGAAGTACTACACGATGGCACCAGAGGTGACTGGAGACTTTCGTCTCGACAACCTCTGGGATACGAAGATCATCCAGAAAGTGTTGATCCCGACGTTGGATCTGAGCATGGACAAGCTGCAGCGCACGCTCGAGAGCGAGATGGTGAACCTCGGCACCAGTGTTCAGGAGACCGAACGCTATAGGATTGAATCCGTAGCAGGAGAGCCTTGACTAGGTATCTCGCAATGATCATAAGTGCTTGGAAGTGACAGTGAGAGCTGGCAACGAGAGATAAGCTCAAGGAAGACCATTTCCGCTGATCTCGACCATTTTCGATGCTTTTCGTTGATCCGGAACTCTTTAATCTGATGCTATAAAGCATTCCCTTTTTGGTTATGGCCTGCTTTTGTACTCCACTAATTAAATCGCTCAGTCCCATAAAACGGCCGCTCGTCCACACCAAAAGCGCAATCCGAGTGGCGTTTTTCCAAAGGTAATCACCATTTTCCATCATTCATTCCACTCATCCTTCGCTTCAAACGATACAACCCCACAGTCACAGTCACATCAGCCGACAAATACAATATCAATGCCCACTGGCGCTCGATTGAGAAAAGCTCCCTCTTCTCTCTCGCTCTATCTATCTATCTATCTATCTCTCCATCGCTCGCTCTATCGCTCACAATCTCCATCACAAGTTACCACCACCAGACCAGCAGAGCTCACTCAAAGTTCGAGACGCAGAGAAACAAACCCAAACAGAGAGAATCAATCAGACAGCCGCAGTAACAATGAGCGCGTTCTCCTTCTCGGCGTCGCTCATGGACGAGCGCTACAAGGCGGAGTCAGCAACAGCAGCAGGCGGCGGGGCCGGCGGTGCGGCCGTGTCGCTCTCGGAGCTGCTGGGGCTCGTGGTGACGCCCTCGAATCATCAGCAGCTTCAGAGCCTCCAGCTTCAGCAGCAACAGCAGATTCAGATGTTGCAGATGAATCCGGACAGGCGCGCGATGGGAAATGCTGCCACTGGCATGGGGAACTTTCTCGACGAGCTCATTCTGGACAACTGGGACGACGACGACGAGCACAGCAACGACAGCAACGACGACTGTGGCGAGCTGTTCCTCCACGGAAATGCTGGTGATGCCAACGCGTTCCTGGGGATGGAGGCGTCCAGCAGCGCTGCTTTGCTCGAAGGTGCTGCTGCTGCTGCTGCTACAACGCCGCAAGATGCGGTTCCGACGCCAGCGTTTGTGGTTTCGACAGCGCTGAATAGCAGCTGCAATAACAGCCACACGGTCACCGCTGCCGCCGCCGTCTCTGGTCCACCTTCGCAGAACAAGAAGCCTCACCTGACCAGCAGCAACAGCAGCAGCGATAGAAACAAAGTTGCCATCGCGCCACCAAAGAAGCACGCTACCAGTGCTCCTACCGCTTTCGTGCCTGGAAAGACGCGCATGCGACGGAAACTGGAGATCCAGCTGCTGAAAGAAGAGTCGGAGAAGCTGCAGCAGAAGCTCCAGAACCTGCGCGAGTACTGGAAACTCGCGTCGAATGCAGTCGAGCAGGCCTCGTGGGCAAAGAGCGACAAGAACCGGTCGATGCAAGCAGCGCTGGTGCGAGCAGAGTCCATGTGGAAGCCCATCGCGGTGCGCCAGCGAGATGCGCTGAACCAGTCTGAGCGCGAGAACCAGGACCTCAAGGCACAGTTCCTCCTGCAGCGCAAGATGCTGCAGCGCATCCGCAAGCTCATCATGAAGCGCGTGAATACCGCCAAGGTGATATGTTGGATTATCTGCTCACGTAAGCGGATCTGGATATAGTGGCGCTGACGATTTTCTGATGTTGTTTCCTTGATTCTAGAAAATGCAAACCGAGATCAAGTTTAAGCCGGCGCCAAGTCCGCAGTTTCGCACCGCGGCGTGCACGTCGACGTTCGACAAGCTGCTGGCCGACAGTGTGTCCATGTCCATGGACGTGGGCAAAGTGCAGCGTTTGTTCCAGATGCGAGATACGAAGAAGCAGATTTTCCGCGAGTGGGCCGTGAAACAGGATTCTGTGGGCAGCGACTTGCGGCTCGAGATGGTCGATAGCCACGTGACGCCGTTTAACCGAACCCAGGTGGGCCAGGAGCTCCTGCGATCGTACGGGGTTCAGGCACTGGAAAAGAAGAAGAACATTGGCGAGGTATGTGCATTTGTTGTCTTCTGGAGGGATTGACTGTCGAGTATTGAATGTGTCGGTTTTGGCTAACAGCCTGTACTCTTGTTATGTGCTCCGTTCCTTACACAGTACTTCCAGTCGAGTGACAACACGATCGTCCGGCAGTACATTAGCAGCTTCAACACCCAAAGTGCGGCAACCGGCCAAGGCGTGGTCCGCGTGAAGCAGGTGATCCGCACTTTTGCCGACGAGAACCAGTCGGTGTTTGTGGTCAACACGGTACTGGAGCGCTTGGTGGAGGACGGGACCACTTCCAACCAAATCCGCGCCAAGAAGTGGGTGGTCGTCCGCTCCTGCAGCAACGGGCTGAGCACTGGCGCTGGCGCTGGCGCTGGTAGTGGGTTGTCCTCGGCCTCGAGCATCCAGTCGTACTATACGATGAAACCGGAAGCGGCGGATAAGGGATATGGCGCTTCCTGGTGCAAACCCATGCTGGAGGACATCCTCGTGCCGATCTTGGATGTTGGCACGACGGCGTCCCATCAAGAGCTCGAGAACGCGCTGATTGAGCAGAGCCGGAAGATGCCCAAGTTGATTGGTATCAACGCGCATTAATCTATTATGGCTCGGAATACAATTGCAGCAACTAGTGAAAGGAAGAAAGAAAGAAACCTTGTGATACAGTGACGACAGGAAGTGAATGAACTCGGGTGCGTCCAATATCCGATCTTCCTACCGGTAGTTTGGAAATATCCCATGCAGTGCTGGACTAATGATGGTTTGAACGCCAGCCAACCTGAAGCTGCCCTGACCCTCTTTGCAGGACTCCGTGAGGCGACGGTCTCTTCGGTGAAGAAAATCGAGGGCGTCATATGCTTTCTCCGACTATACAGTGCATATCACTCTGGTTCAAAAGTATCGTGCTGTACTGCACTTCGTGGGATCCTCTCAGGTCTCAATTACCGAACCGAGCTGGTGTACTTGTCAGTGGTCCAACTCTGTGACACGTTTTTCGCACATCGACTGACGCATGACGGTGGTGGTCGTAGATGCGCGCTCCCTCGGTGGATCCCGCGCAACTTTTGGACTGGACTCGAAGACAGAAACCTGCCAGCATCTCACCTTTTGTTCTCAGGTATCCATTCGGTTACGATTTCCAGCGTGACCATCTCATCCAGTTCAAACCAAACGGTCAAACGACTTTGGGTCTTCCAGCTATGCTCACCATCTCAAGGGGCCAGGCTGCTCTTCATTGGTTTTCTGGGAGGGTTCACACTCAACACTCGAATACCAACCAGCTGACAGCTGGCTCCCCAACTCAGTCAACAGTGTCTACCGTTGGAGGGACACTGTACTCGCCCAAACCCACAGCCGCCAACCCAGAGTGGTCTGATTGTCGTGGCGGATCCTCCGGTCGAAGCGCCAGTCGAAACGAGCAGATCGTGGTGGATTCGAGTCTTTTTTGTCAAAGATTGCTGGACGCACAGTGTCGAGGCGCTAGACAATGTTGCACTCTCGCCATTGTGCTGAGTTTAGGGATCCTCAGCTTTTAGCTGCCTCTCTAAAGAGACCCCTCTTCTTTTCATTCCGCCCTTGAGCAGAAACCAATGACGGGAAACGATGGCCTCATGTGCTGGATTGACTGACATACAGCCCAAGATTGTAAAGCAAACAAACAAAAGTGTTGCATGGTTCATATGTAATATGTAAGTCGTCGATTCTATATCCCGGTATAAATATAAAGAATTCATCTACTTTGGATGAGAGGAAAACTGGGATCATGCAAAAAAGTCGCGACTAATAAGAAACCCTCCTGAAATCCTGTCTAATTCGGTCTTTGCAAACACGAAAAGATCCTTTAAAAATGTCGCAGAAATAGAAAGGGCGAGGGCGATTTCTCTTTCTTTTCAAGGTCGGCCGCTATTCTTGCACTCAAAAAACGGCTTGGAGATGAGTGCGCGTGAGCCTCTCGCCACCCTGCACGACGCGCTGTCTGTCCATCATTTCATTTCATCTCACGCGACCCCACAGCCACAGCTCAGTCCAAGAGTGAGAGAACCCACCATCCACCAGTCTGAAGGATGGCCGCCCCTCCTCCGTTCGACATGGATCTCGAGCAGCTCCTGGCTCGTCAGCAGCAGCAGCAACAACAACAACAACAACAACAGCAGCAGCAGGACCAGCAGGTGTCTCTTGAAGCAGCGATCGCGTTCATCCAGGACTGCGACTTTGACAGCGGCGACGAGGACCACGAGAACGACCATGGCGACGGCTCGCTTGGTCGCCTCCTTCAGCAAAGATCTCTTCACGCAGCAGCAGTAGGAGCAGGAGGATCAGGGGCGTTCATCGGCCGTCAGCAGCACCACCAGCAGCAGTCGCAAGGAGGAGTCCAGATGCATGTGAGCCAACACCCTCCTCGTGACCACCCACAGCAGCAGGCAGCGGCAACTGGGTTTCAGCATCTCCTCACTGCTGGCGCACCACCATCATCACGATCTGCGGTGTTTGGGCTTGGGCTCCACGCGCACGGAGGGCGAGCCGACTCCCCATCGGTGCATGGATCGAGAAGCGGCACCTCGGAAGACGAGCAAACGCCAGTCAGTAGTAATACGACGACCGCCAGGGCAAGTGGGAGTGGATCAGCGAAGCGCGGCAAACCTTCTGGTGCTGCTGCAACCAAGGGGGGCAACCAAGGCGCCTCGTCAACGTCGTCGGCTGCGTCTTCGCTGCGAGACACGGAGCTCGACAAGCGCTTCCGCGGCCGCCGCAAGGACGAGCTGCTCTACCTGCGCGAGAAGCTGGAGGAGTTCCAGACCCAGTTGGACCAGCTGAAGAAAGCGGCGCGCAGTCGATCTGCACAACCGCAACCTACAGTCGGCACCGCGGAAGGTGGAAGGCCTGGTGCTGGTGAACAGCAGGAAACCAATGACGAGTCTTCCGAGGACGCGCGCTCGCCGTCCATGTGGGAGATGCTGGCGACGAGGCAGAGCGAGGAGCGCCGGAGGGTCGAAGAGGAGAACGCGAAGCTCAAGAGCGCGCTGGAGAAGCAGATCCGCATGGCCAAGAGCCTCGAGAAGATCCTGCGCAAGCGGACGAGCACCACAGTAAGACCTACCACGAAACGTGCGCTGCTCCAGCCGCACCCTCACAAGAGCGTCGTCAATGGGACTCTCATCTGAATCTGAGTGCTGACACGTTGCTGCTGTGTGGTCCAACCAAATGTGTTAGTTGATCCAGTCCCAAGCGCCGGCGAGCAAGCGACTCAAGCAAATTACCAGCGATAGCGGTCTTGCGAGTGACGATGCGGACTTTCACGAGATGCTCGGAGGCATGGATGAGCTCTACCGCGGGTTCGACTACTCTGTCTTCCACACGCTCCAGCGAGGAAACGGCGCCGACCCAGCAGTGCCGATCCTAGAAGCGGACGTCAAGTACGACGACATGAACGGCGTCTTTGTCGAGTCGCTCGACTCGTGGACCGTGCCGTTCGAGTTCGAGACCGTGAAGCGCGTGATGTGGCGCTTTCTGAGCGAGCAAGGCGCGAAATTCCACACGTATCACCAAGAGGTACGCACTATTATAATTGTGGTTTGGAACCTCTGATGATGCTGTTGCTTTCTTTCGGTACCGACAAGAAACTCATTTGTATCTCTCCGCTTGTGTTTGTGATCTGAAGCAGCACGTGGACGTGACAGAGGACTCGATCATCCGCAGCTACGTCGTGGAAATCAACGAAGCCGGTGGCAAAGCCACGATCAACGGCAAGCAGACAGTGCGCAGGTACATGGAGGAGAACCGGTGCGTGACCGTGTGGCGGTCGCTCTTCAAGCCGCTGGGGGGATCTACAAGTGGCGAAGGAGGAGCGAGACGAGTGGCTCTTCGAGAGTCCGGTTGGTGTATGATCACGAGAGGCGCTGCGAATGCAAATGTTCCGGCGCTCGGCTCGGCAGGGCTTCCGTCGACGCTGATCCAGTCCTGCTCCTACATCTCGCCAGTGCTTGCTGAAGACGTGACCGAGGACAGCTACAAAGTGGGTGCGCTGACGGACTTTGCGGTGTCGTCGCGCGAGGAGAGCATCAAGGCGTACCACCAGGCGCTCGAGAACCTCTTGCTCGCAGAATCCATGAGATCTTGATCCTACGATCCATAGAGAGCGATCTATGCGCTCCTATCGAGACCCGTCACGAGCGTTCAAGTACTACTATTGTCGTAATACCAGTCTATCTGTTGTCATAGTTTGGCAAGTTCAAGAGCAGCTCGCCACCAATCAAACTTCCCAAGGATCGTCAGTCTGTTTTTGTGCCATGTTGCTAATGTGCGAGCATCAAAGTGGCTACATTTTCGGTGTCTAAAATGGTAATTTAAACTTCCATGCAGTCTAAAACTGTTAATATCCTTCTAAATACGAATTGCCTGATAAAAGAGATTGCGCCACACCTTGTGCCGTTTATGTTCGTGACAAGAACAAGAGCAAGCTCTCAGGGCAAGCAACAATGGACTATCTGCAGCACGCGCAGTTTGAGCACGTGGACGCCACGCTGGAAGAGCTCCTGCGCCTGGACGATGTGCTTACTGAACGCGCCGCTGCTCTGGAAGAAGACGCGTCGGCGCCCTCGCTCGCGTTGCTGCTAGCAGATCCGCCCGTGACAGTGTCAACCGTGCGGGCGAAGACGGCAAGCAGCTCTTTTGAAGACCAAGACGATAGCGCCGATTTGCAGTCATTGTTTATGCATAGTGACGCGACCGGTATGAGCGGCGCGCAGCATGTTCTGGTTGAAGCGGGATACGTGGATTCTCTCATCACCACCACCAGCAGCAGCGAGCATCCGGGTGATCACGAGAGCAATTCAGACTCCCTGCTGGAGCAATTGCTGGGCTTTGACGTCGATGGAGCGCTTGATGGCGCAGTTGAGTCGTCTGCTCTCAAGTCTTTCCAGGTGACGGTGTCTGGAGGCGATGTTGGTGCTATGAGCGTCTGTGAAGAGCCACGTGAACGCGAGAATCCTCCTGCGCAGAGTACTCGTGGAGCCTCTGACGCTCCGTTCTTCACGCTTAGCGATGGCACAGCGTACACTTCTGAGTGGGAGGACCTCGCAGGTCTGCACTCGGAAGTAGACATGCGAGTCGACGCGAGTGAATCCACAGAGTCGACCCATGTGATTGTAGACAGAGCGGAGCCGAGTGAGGAGTTCAAGTCAACAGCCAACACGACACGGAAACGCCAAGCCGAGGAGCTCAAGTTCCTGCGTGTCAAGGTGAAAGAGCTCGAGAAGCAGCTCAGTGAACTCCAAGAGCCAGCATCAGACAGCTCTGGCTCTGTATCAGGTTCAAGCAGTTCTCCGGAGCCATACACATCTCCCGAGTCGCAAGAGCGGGGTGAAGAAACAGGCACTGAAGCAGCAGAAGCAAACTGTTCGACAATGACGCGTATGTCTGGGATGGAGCTTCGCGCTCCAGACCATCAATCTGCAGAGTCTCTGGCCCCACGGTCGCTCTGGAAACGCGTTGCGAAGAATCAGCAGCAGGGCAGACAACGGGCAGAGCTTGAGAACGCGAAACTTCGCGAAATGGTCACGAATCAGCTGAAAATCGTCAAGGGGCTGGAGAAGATCCTCAAGAAGCGTGTGAATGCACCAGTAAGTCAGTTCGCTCCTGTTGTACCTGGCGGCGCAATGCTAGTCATTGCTCTTGACTTATTTCCTATTATCTTATACACAACTAGGACGACCCGATGGCGAACATGCGGAAGCGCGTGCGCTTCGGTGACGAGTCGGAAGCCTCCGTGTTCGTCAAGCTCGCGAAGGATCTGGATGCGCGATTCCTCGAGACCGATCGAGTGTTCCAAGAGAACGGCTTTGCAAGGAACAAAACGGAGTTGCAGAACACGCAAGTGAAAGTGGATGCGGTGCAGGGGCTGTACATGGAGTTCCTGGATTCCAAGATCCTGCCTTTCGAGATGCAGAAAACCCAAGACGCGCTCTGGCGGGCGCTTGCGAGAGAGAACATCCAGCTCACAGACGGCCACTATGCGGTAAGAAAGTGTTCAGATGCCATTTTTGAAACAGGATCAACTGACTTGCGATTTCTCAACTCAACGCTATTATATGACAATTTCATGCAGAACGTTGACCACACGCACGATTTCATCACCGCGAAGCTTGCCATCAACTTTCGCCACAGCCGCAATCACGCAGTGTCCGATGCGAAGTTTGTCGCAAAGCGATTTGTCGACGAAGATCGCGTGGTGTTCCTCTGGACGGTTCAAAATGACGCCGAAGGAACTTTTTGTGGCTCGAATGGCATCCGCCTGATGAACTACGGCTGGAGTGTCATTGAGCGAGCTCCTTCTGCTGCTTTGACTACTGAAGGCAAGAGATCGCGTGATGGTGACATGGAGGCCTCCATCATTCAGTCCTGTGCTCGCATCGTCCCCAAACTCCCAGAAACGCCAAGTGACCAGGAACAACACGTTGGGCTGCTCGTCGATCTGGTGACCGGATCGTTTTTGCGCAACATGGCATCATTCCACCAATCCGCCGAGGATCTGCTGGTCCAAGAAGCGCTCAGCGGTGGACGATAAACAAGCCATTACGCCTCCTGGACGGATGCTCGTACAGCAAAACAGAACGTCTCTCGCGACTCTCCGCAGCGATTGGAGTTTGCTTGTGATGCCAACCATCCATCAATGAGAAAACTCTTGGTCTATGAGACTCAATCACAAAATGGCTGGGGCAATGACAATGATCGAATGAAGGTGAGTCGATGCGGGTTTACTACTGTGTAATGGGTATTCGTTTACGCAAAAATCGCAGCTAACCTAACGTATGTGTTTTGGTTTGTGTCTGTCTATTCACGCACATTACAATAGAAGCTGGCAATGGTGCGTGACAACTCTCTGTGATTTGTCACGCACCATTGAAAGTGCACATCTGCCAAATGAACATGCAATTGCTCAATGCCTGGGGAGTGCTGTTTAATGTCCTCGGACGCAATGATCGGTCTACAAGAAGCTCTAGAACCAAGAGCTGCAGGTGGCCGAGCTGTCAGCCCACTCGCACAAGAACTCCCCACAGAGGAGTTCACCCAACCCAGTGCACCTGTCTGTAGCCAAGGGCTTTGGAACTGGCGCTGGCGTTGGCAAAGGCCGCGCAAGAAGCTTGGTGACAGCAGCGAGGGCGTTGACGCGGCCGTATCCGTACGCGTTGTTGGGGACCGAGGTGTCTTTACGCCCGCCACAGGTGGAATTGGACGGCTCCAACGCCAGGCGCTCCGTTGTGGTGAACAGCGCATCTCTCACTTCCGCGTACGTCGAGCCTGGACGCGCACTGAGCATGAGCGCCACGGCACCGGAGATGTGCGGAGTTGCCATACTCGTTCCCGAAACCGTTTGGTACGCTTGGATGCCTGTGCTCCACGCAGACATGACATTGCTGCCGGGGGCGGTGATCTCGGGCTTGGGGTAGCCTCCAGCAGTCGGCCCTTTCGAGCTGAATGGGGAGAGTCCGTCCTCCTTCGTCGTCGAGCCGACCGAGATCACGGTGGTGAGGTCACCTGGCGACCGGGTCGTTCCGCAGTTCGGACCGGAGTTCCCAATCGCAAAGATCGGGATGATCTTGGCGGCGATCCAGGCGTCCACGATCTTTGTGTAGGAGTTGAATGGCTCCTGGTAGCGGCTACCCCAGCTGTTGCTGATGAGGTGCGGGGCTTTCGTGCAGTCCGCGTTCTTCCCCGCCGAGTCGGTCGGACAGAGCATGAACTGACCGCACTTGATCAAATCGGCTTCGACGCAACCGTCTGCTGCCGTTGCGCAACCTCTGCACGCCATCCATTTCGCGCCTGGCGCGACACCGATCCCAAAGTCGCCGACGATCGTACCCGTGGTGTGCGTGCCGTGCCCTAGGTCGTCGGTTGGAGCGCTCGTCTTTTTCGCTGGATCGTACCAGCTGTACCCGCCGTCGCGAAAGGTGTTCTTCAGCGCAAGGTGCGTACCGAGTACGCCAGTGTCGATGATGCCGACTACGACACCCTGGCCAGTGTACCCCTTCGCCCAGACCTCTGGTGCGCCGATTTTCGCGACCCCCCACTGGTTCTGGTACTCCGCAAGCAACCCAACAGACTCCTCGGCATTCGCGCTGGCGTTTGCGGATAACACGATGGGTTCTGGTGAAGGAAGGATTTGTTCTTCGCGGACCTCGGCCACACTGTCGAGAGAACTCAGCTTCTCCACCAGCTCGAATGTCGCGGCTTCAAAGTGCACCTGGTTGCTGATCCAGAAGCTGGTCTTGCTCTTGAAGAGAGGCGGTGGGGCTGATGTTGCTGCTTCCTGGGTGCTGCTTGAATCGAGTGCTTCGTGCAGAGACGCCTGGCTTGTCTTCGCGTGCGCTTGCAGCTTCTCGACGAGACTGGTGATTCGGACTCCACGCGTCGCGAACTCGGCTTCCTTGACGCTCTCGAGGACGGACTCGGTGGAGTCCTTGAGCGTGACGATGAGGTTGACGGTGCCTTGGGCTCGCAGTGTGCGGCGGACTTGAGGGCAGATGCGAGGATGCGCAGCCCCCACTGAGCTGAACACGGCGGCGAAGACGAGGAGGAGGGAGGTGTTTACGGATACCATGCTTGCTGAAGCGCACTACTTGCTGAGATTCTTCGACTGGTTAACGGGACTTGTGGAGTAGCTGGCGAAATGAAAAGTGAGCAGCTTGTGCGTTGTTTGACTCGGTCGAGAGAAAACACTAGGAGGAGGGAGTAAAGCTCAAACAAGGAACTGTTTCGAAGCCTTTGTGCAGCAAGTGTGGTATGTTCCTGTATTCGAAGGCAATTCTTGGCCGCCACGAGGGATTGATAGGGGTCATCCACAGTGGCGACATTATTACTCTTTCTCCGTGTGGTGGGCAACAGAGGGCTATGAACTACAGTACATATTGCGCAATGCTGCAATCAATAAGCTCCAGCATTCACGTCCACGTCGGCTTTCGCCTCCATCCCGCTCACGTCCACTCGATAAAGCGTCGTCTTTACTGTAATAATAATGGCGACGCTTTCGAACTCAGGATGTCCATGCTTTGCTTCATCAAGATCACAGGCTTCAACAAATAGCCCACCTGTGTACGCGAGAGTGCTACGGTGGTGACCAGAAGCGGATCTGGTCGTTCGAGGTAGACCGTCCACCACACCACGGGCCGTGGTGGTCCACGGCTTCACGGTAGTGCTGGAGTGGAACGAACTGATTCCCACGGATCAATGACAGGCAAAGCCAAAATGGTAATGGTTGATGCCAACGGCTTTCCTGCAGTCACTTGCTGCCGGTACAGTTGCGGAAATGCGACAAGCTGGTGCAAGAGCAGCGACAACAGCCAGTGCCATTGCAAGTCCCATTTCTAATACAGCACTAGTAATAGTGGGGGCGTCTTGCGCTACACCTTCTCTGATGATCGGTCTCAGAGACAAAAGTCGCAGGGCTGCTCCCCTATGACGGTGCAGGTTGCTTTCGAAAATCAGAATGTGCCACTGGCGTCGAGCAATCAAGCTTCATGTGCTCATCCTGCACTGTAGCTGCTTGCTCACTCAACCACACTCCTACACGTTTGCTTGTGCCCGCAACCGCCGCAGGGACAAACGCGCGCGCAATATGATCCCTAGACTCGACTTCACAAAACCCCAGGACTCTTGGTTTTGTTCGGTTCGTCGACACGAGGATACCAGAGTTGTTTAGCACTACTGCATCGATTCGAGCGCCACTACGTCTCGTGGTACGAGGAAGCTCATGGAGGAAAACTCGAATTGCTCCGTGTGATAATCGGTGTAAATCGAGCCCCGCTGCTTTTTCTCTTTTTGCGGATTTTGGTGCACGAAAATGCTGGTCGACTCTCACCTCGTTTTTGTCACATTGGTCTATTATTCGAGTTTCAGTGCTGACAATGAACAGACCAAAGCAATTTTAAGAAGGATCACTGTACTTTTACAATGTTGGGAGCTTCTACTCAAGGGAAGGCGGATGACTGAGGCTGCTCCACTAAGCGGATTTGCGAGTTGCACCTTCGATTAAAAGACTCTTTGAACCACATTTCGCACTGGACACTCGTCAATCAGCAAACAGAGTGGCAAGTCGAACGTCGAAGGGAAGAAAGCGCAAACAATCCATCTCAGAGCCGCAGCAATGGCGACCCAAGCACCGGCACTGATCGCACCAGCAGCTGCAGTGGCGGCCGTGCCTGCGCATGTGGGGGCACTGCATCTCGACGGCGACAACGACGCGCATGCGCTCGACGCGCTGCTCGCGTCCTGTAGCGACGACGAGGAGGACGAGGACGAGGACGAGGAGGACGACGACGATGGTGGCGTCGCTCCTTCGATGAGCAGCAGCACCCCATTGTCAGCAGCGACGCCGGCAGACTATGGTGCCCAATCTCCTGATAGCAGCCGTAGTGGCTTCAGCGTGAGCGGCCCCCTAAGCGATGCGAGCCCCTCGTCGTCGCATTCGATTCAGGAAAGAGCAGAGATGGCGAGCGCCGTGATGCGCTGGAGTCTCCAAGAGACCCGTCCCGCCGCACACACGCCACCTTCACCGCATACATTGCCACAGCTGCCTCGAGAAGTCGGCGATGCGGATTTCGTAGAGAGTGGAGGAGTCGATTCCTCGTCAGACCAAGCGCAGGACAAGAACGTCGCCTACGATACGGACGGCGCGAGCTCGCGGTCGTCTGAGTGCAGCTCCTCGTTGACAGCGGAGCAGAAGCAGCAGTCGCTGCGGGAGATCCGACTGGGCAAGCGGCGTCGCCAGCGACAGCGCCAGAAGGACGAGCTCAAGTATCTCGGGTACCGCGTCATGGAGCTCGAAGCGCAGCTCGAGCGCCTCCGCAGCCACCAGGCCGAGTTCTCCGAGCACACGCTCGTGGCCGCGCAGAAACTGAACGTGGACGCCTCGAATGCTTCGGCGCTCTCGGGAATCTGGGGCCAAATGGCGAACGTTGAGAGAGAGCAGCTTCGAACCTCCATCATGGAGAACACGCGGCTGCGCGCGCAGTACGAGTGCCAGCTGCAGATCGCGAATGGACTCAAGCGACTCTACCAGAACCAGGACTCCTTTGCGGTACGACTTTGTTTGCTTGGGGGGACTTTGGTACCAACCAACAGTTCTTTCTATTTAGAATCAAAATTACTGATACTAAATGCTCATTGTGACTGTATGTGTGTGTGTGTGTGTCTCTCTCTCTCTAGATCCTGGACTCATCGCCAGACAGCGGGTTCATCGCCAAGAAGCCTCGCACGGAGACTCTGAGTGATGACTCGGCGATTTTCGCGTCGCTGAGCAGGGATTTTGATGCGCAGTACGCGCAGACCGACGCGATCTTTGAAGCCGCCAGGCTCTCAAGTTTCGACGGCGAACTTGTCGACGAGATGCTGCTGCGGAAGAACGAGCACGGTGTGTTCTACTTTGACAATCTGTACTCCAAGGTCTTCCCGTTCGAAGTAAGCACTGTGAGCAGCGTGCTCTGGCAGTGCCTGACGGTCGAGCAGCTCCAGAGTTTCCACGGATCGTATTCTGTAAGTTCTCTCCTGTGGTTCCGTTGCGTGATACTCTCGAGGTTCTCACTCAGCTAACTTGGTTTCGACTGATGTCGCTCTTGCCACTAACAACCAGGTCCTCAAATGCACAGACGATACAGTGCACACAAAGGTGATCAACACGATTTCACTCCCAGACGCAGAGACGACGCTCGTGGTCCACATCGCTACCAAGAGGTACGAAAAAGAAGGTACTCGCATCTGTGTGTGGGAGGGGATCATCGAAGCCGAGGGACCTGTTCCGATGCGGCTTCGCGAGACGGGCTGGAACATCATTCGGCCAGCGAATGCGCTTCGGCCCGGAGAGCGAGGACCGGTCTCCATTGAACAGGCGAGCGTGCGGATCACCCCCGAGGCGCAAGCCCCGTGCACCGAGACGAACTTTGCGGTCGGCACTCTCACGAACCTGCTGATCGGGTCGTACCACCGACGCATGGAACAGGTGCATTTCGTGGCCGACGACCTCTTGGCGATGCAGTTCGAGAACGTGTCGCTTGACGATTGATTGATTCGAGGAGTCAAGGGGTCCAGGACTACAGATCAGCGTCCGACTAAGTCAAAGTCAAGGAACCTTCTGGTCCATTCAAACCGTGAGTGTTAAAAGCTTTTGAGTGACAGATATTTGCTGCATTACTGGTTGGTTTTGTGGTTGTTCGCTTAAGCGGATGTTGAAGAACGGCATTCCAGCTCTTGGTGCAAAAGCTCACGGAGCTGTACTGCGACATGGCGTCGGACAAGATCAAGACGCTGCTCGGCGAGCTGAAGAAGGGCGTGAAGCGCGCGTACCGCCTGCGCGGGATCGCCGACGAAGTGCTCGCGCACGAGAAGTACATCCCAAGCCACGCGACGGGCGTCAACCTCTAAAAGTTGACGCTGGCTTGGTACCTTACGGCAGTCCAGACTATCTTTTATCAATCAATATGTGTAGCCATTCATCTTAAGCCAGATTTGTCTGTTGCATGGAGGAAATATGCGCGCCAGCTTTTGCTATTTCAGTTATTCTCATTTACAAAATTGATAAAACATGAATCAGGTGAAGTTTGCAATCTCAGATATGAGTCCGTACGGCTTGGTGGTGGTCTTCGTATGCCGCCTGTACGCTGCCAGCGACTCGGTCGGTATATGGTCGCGACACATCGATCGCCAGCCCCAAAGACACGGCGTTGCGCGCTTCCTCGATGAGGAAGGAACACGAGCGTACTGAACGACGGTCGTTTCGCAGGGTCCACGTCCCAACACGCGCGCATGAGCCGCATGAGGATCTCGGGGATGTGGTCGTGGAGCTCCGGTCGGGGCTCTTCGTGCGACCATGTGCGCCAAGTTGATGGGGTCTTGGTCCAAATAGGGTTTCTTGAAGCTGGACAATTCCCATTAAATGGGAAGGACATTGTGACGTCAGTCAGCGCACGCATTGCTAAAATAGAGCTTGGTGGTGTTCAGTTTCCCAGGTGATGGTGAGATGGTGAGACCACGTTGTGAGGTACCTGATCAATTTGCAGCCCCAGCCGATCAGAGTGATGATCGTTGTCAAACGCACAGAGACCCATCCTTCAGTTCCTGGCCGAGCGAGAAGCAACAAGCCAAAAAAACGAGCAAGCGCGAGCGCACAGGAGGCGAAACCATGGCGCTCAATGGAAGCGGCCAGAACCACGCCGACCCCCGCGCGCGCGTGGCGCATGACGACGACGCAGACGATCCGGTGCTGGATGAGCTGCTCACGCTGCTCGGCCAGCCGGACGCTCCAGCGAATGAACCCCCACCAGAAGAAGACAGCGGCGCGGAGCTCTGCGCAGAAGACCTCGAGCTCCTCTTCTCGTCCAGCGCACTGAGCGGCGCGGTTGAGGACCTGTTTTTGGTCGAGAAGACGAGCCCGATTGAGCACCATGAGTCAAGGGATGACCCAGTACCAGTTCGTACTACTTCTAGTAATAGCAGCGACAGCGGCGAAGAGATCGTGGCGGCGCTGGTGCTGAGCTCCGAGGAGCGTGCTGTGCTTTTAGAGGCTTTGGAGAGCGAGGGCGACGGCGAGGGCGACGAGGATTCTGCGAGTCGACCCTTGGAGATTGATTGTGACAGTGGAGAAGATGCAGAGCCTGCATCAGACGCGATGAGCGCAGCAGAGTTGGGCGAGATGGCGGGCTCAGTTTCAGATGCAAGCAACGGTGCTGGCAGTAGTCGCAACGACTCCCAATCAAAAGAGTTATCACAGCCCAGGACCCAGTACCAAGAGCCTCAGGAGACACAGCAGAAAGCGGAGAAGCCCCGCCGACGAAACCGAAAGCGCCAGAAAGACGAGATGCACTACCTGGCGCACCGAATTCGTATCTTGGAAGGCGAACTTGAGCGACTTCGATGGCAGGAGAGGGCGTTCGCGGAGCAGACGCTGGTGGTCGCGAGCAGACTCAACTTGATTCCTAGAAGCGATCTGCTGTGTGCGTCGTGTCCGGACCAGTGGCTCTCGACGTCTTCTCGGTCGAGACTCTGGGAACGCATCGCGCAACTGGAGAAAGAGGGGACGTGCAACGCGGTACTGGAGAACATGCGGCTGCGCGCGCAGTACGAGAGCCAGCTCCATGTGGCCAAGAAGCTCGAGTCGCTCTACCACAACCAGTTTTCGTTTGCGGTACGTTTTGCTTCTTGGTGAGTGAATGTTGTCGCACTCGGTACGTAAGGTTAAACGATCTCGTTTCATGGTTTTTACTGTCATGTTCAGGTCATGGACGCGTCTCCAGAGTGGGGCTTTCTCAGCAAACGCGCGCGCATCGACACTTTCAATAACGACGCGATGATCTTTGCCTCGCTGGGGCGTGACTTTGACGCGCAGTACGCACAAACCGACATGGTGCTCCAGTCCAGCGGACTCCTGTTTGTTGAGAGCGAAATGCAGGGCCAGCTGCAATTGAAAAGAGACGAGCGCGGCGTGTTCTGCCTTGAGAGTATTTCGTCTAAACTCTCGCCCTCTGACGTCCACCCGATCGACCGCGTCTTCTGGCACTGCCGCTCAAACGAGCAGCTCCAGCAACATCACGGAGTGTACCAGGTACAATCATAGTCGTGTCTATAGTACATGGGCAGTCGAGTCAATAGTCTGTTGTGTTGATTAACTTACCTTGCTCTGCTGGTCTGTCCATACAAAACAGGTTCAAGATTTGACAAACGACACGATCTTCACAAAATCGGTCGACCCGCTCCAGCTTTCCAATGGCGCCGAACCGCCGACCGTGACCATGTGGATCGCCCTGAAGCGGTATGTCGAAGAGCAGCGTTGCGTCGCAGTGTGCGAGGCCGTGGTCGAGATCACAGGCTCGGTCTCCATGCGGCTCCGAGAGAAGACCTGGAACGTGTTGCGGCCCGCGACACGGAGGACCCCACACCCTGCTTTCCAGCACGGCGGCCCCGTCACACTGATGCAGTCGTGCGTGCGCATGACGCCCGAGATTGGCGGTGCTGCCTCAGAGCACGACCTCGCGACTGGGACCCTCACGAACTTGGTCGTGGGCTCGTACCACCACCACAACCAGCTGATGCACCAGGTCGCCGAGAACCTCCTGAGCAGCGATTTCACAAACCTGAGGCTCCAGGGAGTCTGGCGGAGCATCTCGCAACGGCGCGGGGAAACCAACAACACGATTCGCAGTTTTTAAGGAGCAGTTCCAATTGAGAGAAGTCGATGCTGCTGACATCCATGGGCGGGCTCCAGGGTGTGAATTGACGAGTCGGTATGTGCGGATGCAGCTTGGTGATTCCCGAAATTTGATGGGGCCAACTTCGATCTACTTGCGTGGCAATTGGATGCCATACCGACAGGGAAACGAGGTCCAGCTGGCTGAACAGGCGAGCGTATGGAGGCAACGCAAACACAGAGAGACAACTTTTGCCGTCGAAACGCTCTCGAAGAAGATGACTTGCCGCTGATCATTGAGTGGATCGAATCAATCCCATTGAGACATACGAGGAGTTCAGGACAGCGTCAGTGTGAGGTGGTCCCTCGCGCTCATCGTTGGTTGACTTCTGTATGTATGTTAGTTATGTAAACCGGTTCCACGGAGGATAAAGAAGGTGGAGCTTGGTTACTGTTGTTGTTATGAGCCACCAACTTTGGTTGGTTGGCGTCGTCACTTGTCGAAAGTGTAGGTTGAAGAACGGCTCACGAACAGTTTCAGTTAAATGGGTGTCACACAGCTCAGCTTCAGATTTCAGAAGATGGTGTGGGACACACCGAAAATTCATCTCAAGAGTGATGGTCCCGCATGCGCTTCATCCAACTCTCCGAAGCTCTAACTCCTCAGATCAGCCGAAGCGGACAACAGGGCACGAAGGAAGAAGGACCATGGAGCGTCCGCAAGAACACCAGCAGCAGCAGCAGCAGATGATACAGCAGCAGCAGCAGCAGCTCACTGGAGGCGATGACGGTGCTGCCGACCACTCGCACGCGCGCGCGGCTGTAGACACACTCTGCGACGACGGCGACGCGCACTCACTGGCGCTCGATGAGCTGCTCATGTTCGTGGACCAAGTGGACGACGCCGACCTCGCGCTGCCGCAGCCGCCGCTGCTCGTGAGCCCCAGAGAGCAGACGTCATTTTCGTCTGCAGTTGAACAAGCAGACAGCGCATCAGAGGAGCGTCATTCAGCAGGCATCCTTCCTACTGACGAGTGCGGGTACGGAGAGAGACTCCCAACGGGACTGCGCAGTGAAGGGATCGTGGAGGTCCTGGTGCTGAGCTCCGAGGAGCGAGCCGAGCTCTTGAGCGCCTTGGAGAGTGAGAGCGAGGACGATGGCGATCGAGAGGCTCAAGAGGATTCAGATCAGAAATCAGAGGTATCGAGAGCAGGAGAGACTGGCAAGAGTGCGGCGCACTCGGATTCCGACGCAAGCAGTAGCACTGCGAATAGCAACGGTGGCGCGGGTTCTCGCGGCAAAGCCGAGCCACCAAAACAACAGAAAACCAGTACCCAGCTAGGACCCCAAGGCCCACAGCAGAAAGTGAAGAAACCCCGTCGACGGAAGCGCCAGAAGGACGAGATGAACTACTTGGAGTACCGAATTCGCCATCTGGAGGCCGAGCTGGAGCGGCTGCGGTGGCAGGAGAGGGCGTTCACAGAAGAGACGCTCGTGGTCGCGAGCAGATTCAACTTGGTGCCGAAATGCGGCCTTCTCGCTATGTCTCGTCCGGACCAGTGGCTCTCGACCATGCTGGGCAACTCGATCTCACGGTCCGAATTGTGGGAACGCATCGCGCAGCTCGAGAAAGAGGAGACGCGCACAGTAGTGCTGGAGAACATGCGGCTGCGCGCGCAGTACGAGAGCCAGCTCCAGGTCGTGAAGCGGCTCGAGTCGCTCTACCACGACCGGTTGTCGTTCGCGGTACGACTGATTTGCAGAGTATGGTTCTGTTGCCCCACTCGGCACACTGTTCTCAAATGGACTCTGTTACGGCTTATATGTGTGTGTGTGTGTGTGTGTCAGGTCATGGACGCGTCACCAGAGCGGGGCTTTCTCAGCAAACGCTCGCGCATGGACACTTCCAGTGATGATGCGATGATATTTGCCTCGCTGGGGCGAGACTTTGACGCGCAGTACGCGCAAACCGACCTGGTCCTGGAATCCTGCGGACTCACGCACTTTGAAGGCGGCATACAGCGCGAGATGCAGTTAAAAAGAGATGAGCGCGGCACGTTCTGCCTCGAGAACATTTCGTCCAAAGTCACACCTTTTGACGTCCACACGATCGACCGCGTCTTCTGGCACTGCGTCACGAACGAGCTGCTCCAGCAGCACCATGGGGTGTACCAGGTAACGCCTTGTAGTTGCCGCTAGTGATATAATGAGAGAGAGCTCTATTAATTCTGATCATCTATCTACCCTTCTCACTATGCAATTAAACCAGGTACGGGATATCACAAACGACTCGGTGTTCACGAAATCGGTCGACCCACTGCAACTCCCGAATGGCGCCGACCCTACCACGGTGACCACGTGGGTGGCCATGAAGCGATACGTCGAAGAGCACCGCGTTGTTGCGGTCTGTGAGATCGTGGTCGAGATGGCGGGCTCGATCTCCATGCGGCTGCGAGAGAAGACCTGGATCGTCTTGCGTCCGGCGTGGTCCCCGCATCTGCTCCAGCACGGCCCCGTCTCGCTCGTGCAGTCGTGCGTGCGCATGACGCCCGAGATCGGCGGCTCCATCTCGGCGCACGACCTCGCGGTCGGAACGCTCACGAACTTGGTCGTGGGCTCGTACAACCACCACAAGCAGCTGATGCACCAGGTCGCCGAGAGCCTCTTGACCAGCCAGTTCGCCAACCTCACGGTCTGAAAGGTCCGCCTAAGCGAGCGCAAACAGCGAGAGAGAGAGAGGGAGAGAGAGGGAGACATTGGTCGGTCGAAGTCAAGGAATTTGTCGTAATCAGCTAGAAATTCGCCCAGCTTGTGCTGGGATCATCAGATCGTCCACATACGAAGTGGATAGGCACGTACAGATTTGCTTGAGCACAACAAATGAAACTGCTGCGAGTCCACTCGCAGCTCATCACTTCAAGTACGCCTTCGACTGTTACTCTCCTCAACTAAGGAAGCCGAAGAGAGCTCTTTCCTACAAGCTCATGGTGGTGTCGTTCCCAACACAAGAGTGTAAGACTCCGTAGAAAGAAGACCACAGGTACAGGTGCACTATGACACGAAACCAAAGGATTTCGTGTCGTGCGCACAAAATTCGCTGTTTATGGGTGCCGTGTTGCCCACACCATCTTGAAAGGCTCCACGCGCGCTTGAATCCTAGGAAAACTCCATCCCAACTCACACAATCATCCATTACTGTACAGACTACTCGTTTACTATTTACTATATCTACTCATGAATGCGTGGAACACACCGAATCGTCAATCTCCGAGCGACATGTTCTCCAGTTGGAGCGCCAGGAGGTCGTCGGCCACGAGATGCACCTGCTCCATGCGCTTGTGGTACGCCTGGACGAGCAGGTTCATGATCGTGCCGGTCGCGAAGTTTCTCTCCGTGGACGGGGCTTGCACCTCGGGCGTGATCCGCACGCACGCCTGCTCAATGGAGACTGGACCGGTTTGCCCCGGTTGACGCGTGTGCGCGGGGCGGATGATGTTCCAGCCGGTCTCGCGAAGCCGCATGAACACGTCGCCCTCGGCTTCGATCAGTCCGTCCCACACGGACACCACACGGTGCTCCTCAAAGTACTGCTTGGTCGCGACGTGAACCACGAGCGTCGTCTCGACGTTCCCGACCTTGAACTTGTTGACGGCCTTTGTGTGGATCATGTCGTCTGTGGCCTTAAACACCTGTTGAACGAGTTCATACGGATGATGACAGTGTTAGAAAGAGAGCAGCCAACCCAACAAGCTAAACCAAGACCAAGCTATCGTACCTTGTAGTCAGTGTGGAAACTCTGGAGCCTCTCAACTGTCAGGCACTGGCCGAGCACCTCTTCGATCGTCCGCACTTCAAATGGGAACACCTTGGAGTACAAGTTGTCAAAGTAGAACACGCCGTGCTCGTTCTTCCGCAGCATCATCTCGTCTTCGAGCTCACCGTCAAAGTTCGAGAGCCCCGCGGCGTCAAAGATCGCATCTGCCTGTGCGCGCTGCGCATCAAAGTCCCGACCCAGGGACGCAAAGATGAGCGCGTCTTCACTCAGGGTCTCGGTTCTGGGTTTCTTGGCCAGGAACCACCGGTCCGGCGACGAATTCAGTGCCTAATAGTCAAAACAAAGAGCACGATCATTCACAAAGTGTGTGAGGTTATCACAATGTTGCCTGTGTGAGTGAATCACGTCTAGGCATAAAGGTGTCGTTGAAGTTCTTACCTCAAGAGAGCCTCGGTTCTCGTAGAGCCGCTTGAGTCCGTTCACGATCTGCAGCTGGCACTCGTACTGTGCGCACAATCGCGTATTCTCCAGGACCGACGTCCGCAGCTGCTCTCTCTCGAACGCTGTCATCTGCTTCCAGATCTCCAGCACCGAAGACGGAGTCGTCATCCCACCCTCTAGCGAGTGCATGTTGAGCTTCTTCGCGGCCACGAGCGTCTGCTCCGAGAACTCCTTCTGGTGCTTCACGAACCGCTCGAGCTCTCCTTCGAGCTCCTCGACGCGCAGTCCGAGGAACTTGAGCTCGTCTCGCTGGCGCTGCCGCTGGCGACGCCGCTTGCCCAGACGGATCTCCCGCAGCGTCTGCTGCACTTTGTCCGGTGTCTGTATAGAGGTACTCATCCCGGTGTGACCGAAAGACGATCGCGAGCTCGCGTCATCCGTGTCGCCATCGTCATTGAACGAGGGCCGAGCGTACTGGGTCATCCTGTCTTCTTCTCGTCTCGGGGTGTCCATGACGCTGCTCGCCCTGCTCTTGGCTTTCTTCTTGTCCAGAGTGTCGCTATCCGTGCTGTCGTCATGAGACTCCACCAGTAGTAGTGGCGGATGCACAGCCGCGCGCGTCTCCACCAGGCTGCTCCATCGCGTCCCTGCTTTCACCACCGTTAGCTCTGCCCCTTCTTCCACCTCCACGACGTCCGGATGTACAGCACTGCTGCTGCTCGTGGGGCTGCTCGCGCTCCACGCGTCGTCGTTGATCTCCATGACAGTCATCCCGGGGGAGGAAGAAGACGCGCAACTGCTCGCTGTTGTAGCAATCGAAGCGGTCGAAGCGGATGGAGATGAGGGGGAACACGCTCCCACAAGCGGACGATCGCTGCTGCTGTAGTCGCCGCCGTCCTCTAGAGGATGCTGCTGTTCGCCGATCCAGTAGTTGACCAGCAGGTCGTGGAACGCCAGCGCGTCGTCGCGTGCTGGAGGCTCGTGCGCGGGAGTGTTAGCAGCAGCCGAGGCGGCGCTGGTTGACAGGATCATCGCTTCTGATTGCTTCTGATTGCCGTGTTCCTCTGTTGCTGTTCTTGTTGTTTGGTGCGAATTATAATTTTGATTCTGGTTCTTCGACTGATTGACTGACGAGCCCACCCACCAGCAGCAGCAACAAACAAACAAAACCGAGCAACAAAAATTGTGGTGCACTGGCTTTGGTGAGGTACAGTAAAGGACCTGTTAAAAAAGCAATGTTATTTTTTTACAAAACTTGCCAAAGTGATAACTGCGTACACTCTCGTTTAAAAATGAGAGTGTACCCAGTTTCACTTTGACAAATTTTGGGGAAAAATGCTCTCGCGATTTAAAATAAAAGGGAGGTACTGTTGGATTCGTTTATAGTGGCGTAGGGCATGATAAGCAGGGTGACACAGTACTGCTCTGCACTTGCATCATCACGCCTGTGACTAATCTCCTATTCTCTCCGTTTCTCAATTTGTTTTGCCAGTTCTAAAGTGTTGGCTGGTACATTTCCAGCTCCCCATCAGCACCGATTGCAAACTCTAATAGCCGGTTTGATCTGTGCAAGTGCACATGCGATTCGTCAATAAATCTACTAAGACAAAGGAAAGGTGTTCCTTCCTCCGCGCTAGACTGCTATCAGACATGCAACGTAGTTCAAAACAGACTCTCTGCTTTTTCTTCCTCACGCATGCGTGCAACTTGCGCAATGGACGTGAGCTACCCCCTTGCGCCAGAAGGAAGAAAGCCAGCGAGCCATCTGCACGAAGCAGAGTCTCACGTGTTTGTGAGGAATCACCTGATTTGGATCTGCTGTTTGTTCACGGTTGAAGTGCGACTACAGCTGGTAATCATCAGCCATTTTAGACAGTATCAGAATCAGCAACTTCCATAATATTATAGATGGTGTCCCACGCTCACAGCAACAACAAATTATAAATTGACGCAATTTGTCACAATGGAAAAGAGTGTGTGTATTTTGTCAAGAGAATGACTGCGATCTATTTTTTGTTGAGAAGGGATATGCAAGGATTCGCGTGCTGTGATCACCCTACAATTATCAATTTAGATAGAATAATATAATACAATTTTTCACCACGTATCTTTAGGTATCCTCGCTTTGAACAACGACAACAACGCGTATTTGGAGGAATGGAGTCAAGCAGCGATGCGCTTGCCCCCGACGAGCTCCTCTCGTTCTTGGAGCAGTTCAGCGACGCGTCGTCCCCACCTCCACCACCAGTAGATGTGCATGCAGACGACCCTCTCGCGTGGCCCCCACACGAGGAGCTGCGCTACGACTCAGAGCTCGCCGTTCCTTCAGACGATGATGGTCAACAGGTGCAGCGCATTGATGTCAGCGCACTTCCAGAGCGGACGTGCGAGCGCACTGTATTAGCGCAGCCTGTGGCGACGGTCCAAGAGCCGATGTTCAGCGCTGAAGAGCGCGAGATGCTGCTCTTCGTGTTGCAGGATGGCCCGTTAGATGCGGTAGAAGGCGGCGGCGGCACTCCAGTAACTCGTGAGCTAGAGCTTCAAGAGCATCGCGCTAAAGATGGCAGCGCCAAGTCGGAACTTGGAGCGGAGTACACCAGTAGCAGTAGCAGCTCTGACTCAAGCGCGAAGGGAAGCCCCGCCGCGTCTGCAGGATCAACAGCAGCGAAAAGACCACATAATGCCAACACCGAGAGCGACTCGAGCGAAGGGGGCTCGTCACAACCGCAGCAGCTCCAACAGCAGAAGCAACCTGCGCGCAAGAAGAAAGCTCCGCGTCCTAACCGAAGGCGGCGCAAGCACGAAGTCGACGAGCTGCGCGTCCAAGTGAAAGAGCTCGTAGCGAAGCTCCTCCGACTTCGCGCTCAAGGGCAGGTGCTCTTGGCGTCGGGTTCCCACCAAGATGGAGGTACCCTCCTGATAGGAGAAGTTGGAGGGCAACCTACGCAGCCAAGTGTGTGGCAGAGCATTGCAGTGAACGAGCGGGAGGCATCGCGCACAGCGATGCTCGAGAACATGCGCCTGCGCTCGCTTTACGAGAGCCAACTGGAGGTCCTGCAGCGTCTCGAGTCCATGTACCGTGGCCAGTTTGACTTTGCGGTACGTGGTGATGACATCCTGCTTCTCGTACGTCTTGGCGTTTGCATAGGTCTACCGAGACTTGATCTAAGAAATGGTACTTATGTGTGTGAATTAACCTCTGTAGGCAATGGGTGTACCCCAGCAGTTTTCCAGTCCGCTCAGCAAGCGTCTGCGCAGTGATCCTTTCGATGACGACTTCGCGATCTTCGCGTCGCTCGGTCGGGATTTCGACGCGCAGTACGAAGGCATCGACATCATCCTCGAGGCCGCGGGCATGCTGCACTTTGACGGCGAGATGAGGGCCGAATTGCGACCAAAGAAGGACCACCAGGGCAAGTTGTTCATGGAGAGCATGCACTCGCGGGTGATCCCGCAAGACATGTTTGTCATGGACCGCGCGATCCACGAGACGAACAAGGACCCGCGGCTGCGCAATCTCCACAAATCCTTCGAGGTACGTTTGGTCTGGAAACCGAGAGTACATGTACTGCTATTAGACATCTACTCGAGAGTATGTACTCGACTTTGTTTCTATCGGGAGGTGGTGGGCGATATCTTCTAACCTTGCGGCGTGCCTTGTGCTATCTCTAACAGGTCCGGCACGACTCCGATATGGTGTCGTTCATGAAAGTGGTGGACGTCATCCGCCTCCCGCACACCGAGGCGACGCTCACAGTGCGCATGGCGCTCAGGCGGTTCGTGTTCGCGCATCGCGTGGTCGGCATCTGGGACGGCATGATCGAGGTCACCGGCTGCGTCTCCATGCGGCTCTGCGAGAAAGGCTGGAACATGCTACGTCCGCCGCACGCGCTGCCCATCAACCACCGAGGCGGCCCGCTCACGATCGAGCAGTCCTGCGTGCGCTATTTCCCCATCGACGCCTCGGTTTCGTCCGAGCAGGACCTCGCGGTGGGCACCGTGAACCGGATCTTGGTCGAGTCGTACCGACGCCACCTGGAGTTTATGCACCAGATCACCGAGGACATCCTCACGAACGATTTTGACAAGCTTTCGTTGGCGTAATAACAGCCAGTCCACCCCTAAGAATAACCATAAAGAAGTACTACTTCTACTCAATAGGCATTCTCCATGTTCGAGAAGCATTATCCTACATGGATATTGTGATGCCAAGTTATGCGCAACATGCCACTAGGAATGGATTTTCACGTCTTGTGCTGGCAGAATCATACGACAAAATACACAACAGAAGCGAGCCTTAGAGCATGTACACTCTGATGCGCTCAGGGTGGATAGCCAAATAGCCCAAGAAGCCCATTTTTGCACTGACAGACAGACAGGCAATGGCGCCGCTGGATATTCTTCTCGCCTGCTGATGATCGCATGGTGCCTCGGGTGGAGTAATCCCTCGTTTCGGATGACGCCTGGAGCTCTTCCCTTCCTGCCATCATCATTGCACGTCCACATGGCGATGTTGACTCCGTCCCGTGGGAATAATCATCCGGATGGTTGACGTATTCCAACCGATCAGGACAATAGAGTGCAGTACCACTCTCGGTTGGCGACAAGAAGAGAACTGGTCGAAACTGTCCCAAGTCTCTTATGGAAGGTGGTGGTGGTGGGGGCACAAAGGCGGAAGGATACAGCGCTCATACATGTATGCGCTCACGAGTCTCCAAGGCGTGACGTCAGTTGAGAATCGTGTCGAGTCCAGGAAAACGTGCAGTAAACAGTATAAGCAATCGCCCCGCTGTTGCAGAGTACAGTAATGGATGATGATGCCCGGACCTACTTTGCATTTGCGGCGCGAGTAAGCGAGTGAGCAGGTCGGCTCTGCTTCATTTCCGAATTGCCAGCGTGACAGCAACATTGGCGCAACCGTAAGACCAAGCGAGTAATGACCCAGCCTTCGGAGGACTCCAGTGACCTACTCTCAGACCCTCAAGCTCCTCTAGGTGCGATGTTGATGGACGAGAGCGGCGAGTTCCTCTTCGAGCTCGACAGATATCTGCAGTGCGTGAGCGAGTTCGAGCTCAACCCGGAGGCAGCAGGACCAGCAGCAACAGCAGCCATGCCTTTTGGCTTTGGTCAGAGTGCTCCGGCCACTGCAAGTGCACCTGGTGATGTCGATGGGAAGCTCGATGACGCAAGAAGAGTCCAAGTCGGCCACCAAAATCACCACCCCCAGCAGAAGCAGCAAAAGTACGGAGAAGAAGATATCGTGGTGACGAGCAATGTGGCGATGTTTGACGCTCCAAACCTGGGCACAACTGACGTCGTCTTCCGCCAAGCATCTCCCGTCTTGTACAACCAGAACCATGTTCACTTTCATCAACCAAGTCCCAGCACTTCAATCGGCACTTGGTCGCACATCGAGTCGGCTGGATCCAGATATGCACAGGGCAACGTTGAGCAAAGTGTTGCAACCCCAGCGCCACCACCAGCGCAACCACAGAGACACCAAGGCCACGAAGAAGCGAGATACTTCACGACTCCTGATGTTCCAAAGCAGCGAAACCAGAACCGATCCAGGAAGCGCCAACGCCAAGAACTGGAGCAACTCCGATCGAGCGTCCAGCGACTGCAGATCCAGCTAGAGACGCTGCTCGGCAGGGATACTTCAGACGAGCCTTCCAGTAGTTTGATGAAGCTGGAGCGACAGAACTTCTTGGACGAAGCGTTGGCGTGGAAGCGCACGGCGTCGATAGAGAAACAGCAGTCGGAGCACGCGGTGATCGAGAATATGAAGCTGCGCACGCTCGTGGAGGAAAACCTCTTCCTTTGTGAGAGCTTCCGAAAGACTTGCTCCGAGGAAGGGCTATCGAGCGTACCGGTACGTGAAAGAGTTGTACCTCCACACCAACCATTCGTCCCTCGAACCAGCGTCTTCTAACAGAGTTCGTGTGCGTTACGGTTACAGCGGGAGTTAGGGTCGAGCTTCGTTGATGCAGATGCAGAGTTGGAGGCGTCAGCGGTGCTACCTGACTCGGAGGTCTTTGCCTCGCTCCGCGATGGGTTGGATGCCCAGTACCAGCGTGTCAACACAGTCTGGGACGAATGCGACTTCACCCACTCCAACGTGGAGACCAAGCTGCCGAACAAGCTACAAAGCGACGCCGAGGGAGAGAAATTCTTCTTGGAGCATCGGCAGTCACACATTTTCCCATTCTCGACAGATGCTGTGAGCCGAACCACTTGGTCGCTCACAAAGGGAGGATACCAATCCCCACGCAATGGCGAGCTCAAGGTAAAGAGAGCTGTGAGTTGCAACTACATGTAGGGTTTGCACCAAGCTGACGACTGATTCTTTGTTGCCTTCTGATATCCTCTTAGGTTTGGAGGTTCTTGGGCAATACTTTGTACGCCACGATCACCGACACTGTCGCAGTTGAGAACGCAGCCGACTCGACAATCAAAGTGTGGGTCGCTCTGAAGCGCTTCATCGAAGACCACCGGATCGTCATCGTCTGGCGGACGAAACTCGAGGTCGAACACACCTCCGGTAGTGTCCACAGACTCACCGAAACCGGCTGGAATACCGTGCGGAGTCTCGAGGACTCTGAACCGAAAAGCAGCTTGAAGGCGACGCCGTGCATCTCGCAGACGTGTGTCCGAGTCGCTCCAGAGCCGAATTCGGGGATTCTGAGAGATGAATTAGCGGAAGATTCACTGACAGCGAGAGTCGTCAACCAGTACCACAAGAACATGGGCATGCTCAACCAGGAAGTCGAGAACATTCTCGTCGACGAGGCGCTTGCGAGCCGTAGTGGCAGATCAAATAGTTCGAGGAAAAGCAATCGGAAATCGGAGGTCGCTCCCTAAGTGGCTTCGTTTAGGTTGATTGGTAGAGGGAGATATTACAAAGTACTTTCACATACCGTTTCAGAATTTGCTATTCGAGTAAGATGGAGGACAAGCCGCAATCATTTGGATAGAGTTATTCTCGACAAGGACCTCGTAACAATCCATGTCGCTGAATCGATTTTCGCTCCTCACACTTACACGCAGAATCGCAAATCAGATGATCTTTGCCAGCCCAGGGTCGCTAGGAAACCAACCTCCAGCCATCTCCTACAGTACCGGAGTACAACTGTCCTCCGGGAGCAGATGACAGGAAGCCACTTTCGCGATGACCAGCGCTCCAAAAACACAAACACATCTCGACGTCCGACTTGGCCTGTCTCCAGTCGCGGCCTTGGAGTAATCGGTCTCGGATGATTGATCCTCCGGCTTTCGCAGTTTTGTTTAATCGACGCAGATCACTCTCAAACGCTCTGTATCCATCTCATCACTCGATCGGCGTCATCATCGCCCGTTTTGGCGTATTCATCTGTCACTGAATGACGGCGCCGAGTCAAGAATAAGAGACAGAGAGAGAGAGAGAGAGAGCTGTCTCAGCTGTCTGTGGCTGGCATAACCACACGGAATACGTCATGACATATTCCAAGGACCATGCGCGTAGAAAACAGACGACGATGACGCACCTGTGCGTAACTAAATCCATTGTGGGTCTTGTACTCGCGCGTGAGCGGTCCGTCCACTCATAGATCGATCGCTACCACCTGTTGGGGAACCCGAGGGCGTGGTTCAACGTTCATTTCGAAAGAAACCAAGTGAGCAGCAGCAGCGCATCCTGCGCCATTGAAACAGCACGCTTTTCCACTCTCCTACCCCAGATTCCAGCAGGCACCATGACCCACGCAGATCCCTCTAGACAGCTATCACTGATGGAAGATACAGGCGAGTTCTTCTTCGAGCTCGACAGTTTCCTCCAGTGCGTCAGCGAGCACGGTTTCGACAGCTTCAGCTTTGATCCGAGCGCGGCTGCTAATGCTGCTACTGCTGTCCCTGACGGATTTGTGGATGCAGGGGGTGCAGGATTCAAAGCTGAGATGCTTCGCGAAGAAGAAACATCGGGATTTCTGCTAACTGGCGGCGGCGTCGAGATGGCGGGAGCTCCCAGCGTCAGCGCAAGCGAGTTCGGTCAGCAGCATGGGTCGACGGTGAGTGATCCCTACCTTGGCAACTCCGGAGACGGCTTTGCAATGTGGCAGCTGCCCCAGAGTATCGTTGGACCAATGGTCGCCTCAAGTCATCAACCACAGCCGGAAGACATCTCTACTCGAGTACCAGTGCAGCCAGCGATCAAACAGGGAAATCATGCGACCGTGCCAGCGCCTGACGTCCCAAAGCCGAAAAACCAGAACCAGAACCTGTCCAGAAAGCGGCAGCGAGAAGAACTGGCGCACCTCCGCGTCAGCGTGCAGGAGCTCCAGCTCCAGTTGGAGACACTACTCAACCGTGATACCTCAGAAGGAGCTGAGGATCATCCTGCTACTGAGCGACCCAGTCAGAAGAAGAAGAAGATGCTGGCTTTGTTAGCCCAGACACTCGCTTGGAAGCGCGCCGCCTCGGATGAGAAGGTGCAGTCGGAGCAAGCGGCGGCGGAGAGCATGAAACTGCGAGCACTCGTTGAGGGAAACATCCAGGTTTGCAAGAATCTGAGAGAGGCCTGCTCCAAGAGCGGCGTTTCAAGAGTGCCGGTGGGTTTTGGAGGGCATTATACCGCATGTGTTCTCTTCTATTTCGTTCAAGTCCTCTGGGGATTGTTACTAACTTGCCTTGTGCTGTGATCCTGTGGTTTAGTACGGAGGCTTCCAGTACGACTATGCTGAGTTGAAGAAACCGACGAGATTCAACACGGTTTCCGATTCAGCGATCTTCGCCTCACTCCACGAAGGTCTGGACGCCCAATACCAGCGCGTCGGGGCTATTTGGTCTGAGTGCGACTTTACGAACTCCAGCGTGGAGATAAGAGGATCGAACAGACTGCGAAGCAATGCGCATGGGGACGTCTACTTGGAGCACACACAGTCACACGTGTTCCCATTCACCGCGGAGTCAGTGGGCCGGTCGATCTGGAAGCTCACGAAGCGTGGACTGTTTACGCCTACGATTGGTGAACTCAAGGTGAGCGTCTGGTGATGGACCAGCATTGGTTTGTGCTGATGTTGCTAACACGATTCATTATGCGTATGGTGCCTACTACTTCTAGATGTTTCGAGTCATGGGGAATACTTTGTACGCTACTCTAGTCGATACGATTCCAATTTCCAACTCAAAAGCGTCGAGTATCAAAGCGTGGATCGCTTTGAAGCGATTCATTGACACCCACCAGGTCGTCATGGTGTTCCAAGGGCATGTGGAGATAGAGCACCCCACCAAGCGAGTTATCCAGGTGACCGAAAGCGGCTGGAACGTGGTGCAAAGTCTTGCGAATGTTGATACAACCAAGAAGAACCAGATCCACGGGCTCAACATGGCGCCATGCGCCTCGCAAACTTGTATCCGGTCACTTCCTGGCCAGAATTGCGTCGCTGGAGCAGATGAATTCGCTGATGACTCACCGACAGCCACTGTGCTGAACCAGTTCCACGACAATATGGGGTTGCTGAACCAGACGATCGAGAACTTTCTCCTGGACGAATCGATGGCGAGCAGTAGCGTAGGGGGTAGTGGTAGTAGATGTGGCAGCTTTTCAGCTGCCTCGACTAGACACAGCGGAAAGTCCGAGTCGGTCGCCTAAGTTGCATGGTCTAGTAGACAATTCACCTAGAGTTCGGTTGACATCGAAGTTACGACTCTTTTTCGTCATGCAAGTTCAAACTCAAGTACACCAAACCGCACCTCCCTACTTGGAATGTCACCACTATACCGATACACCAGGCGTGCAAAGATATCAGAAAGATCGAGATCGCGGGAGTATTGCTCCATGTCGGTTGGTACAAATCGCAACGACTCTCTTGGTTAAAAACAAAAAGCGTGAGTGAATGCAGAAATCTATGCACAGTTCATCTCACCTACTTCAGCGGAAATGGTGCTCAGAGGTCGTCGGTCTTTGTACGGAGCGATCAACGCGAACCTGTTCAGTAGTACACTGCAGTGCCTTGAGTGCGTGCGCCTGTTTCGAAGTATAGCCTGGAACAATCAATCCTTGAGGAAATACTTAGTCGCACTCTCTCCCAACTTGTCAGCGATTTTCTGGATTTTCTGTATCCATACGATGATATTATCATCCTCCTGTATCGTTCCCAGATCCAATCAGCTCAAGCGCGATTGTGCTCACCTGGCACAAATGCATCGAACATACCAACATAACGGGGGAGGCGATCAGCACGAACCTACCGGTATACTGTCGTGCTTTGGAGTCGTCACTTGAGAGCAACCAAATACTCCAATGCTCTTCACGCGATAGTCGCGCTAATCCAGCGACTACGCTGCCGCATCGTTTCGAGAGACTACTGAATAGTTTAGTATTTCATACTGATGGGCGATGTCCAGGGCCAGTCAGTCTGAGCTGCGCGCGAGGGTTTGTTGCTCAGTCTCTTCTGCGCTCGTCAACAAACCCACCGAATACTGTATTGGCGTAAGCCAAAGATGACGCGAAGGAGAGAATGATGACGCGCGCTTCTCTTCGTGTGCGCAAATCCACGAGCACCAGCAGCCAATTCAGGAGCTGCGCGCAATCAGTGCAATCGATTTGGATCCAACAACTGGAGCCTTCTGTTCGGCACTAATAAAGCCTGCTGAGATTACCAGCATCTCCATCACCACATCGGAAGAAGGCGAGGGGGGTAATGACCATAAGTGCTGTCACTGGCTCGGTTGGTTTCTCTCAATCGCTTCGAACCTGTGTGTTGCGCAGCGCACCCGCTGACCCTGGTGTGAGCCAGTGTATAGGAGTCAGTGAAGCCAGCTCTACCGTGTACAATGTGTATACTTGGTCAGCACGACGATTATCCGGATAACCGTCGTATCCTCAACAAAGCAGGACGTTTGTATACGACGTTTGTATGCGCGCCATGGGGAAGTGTCTCACGGAGTCATCCGTGGCCTCATAAACTGCCGGAATATGCCACGCTCGGTGCGCGCAGACGAGAGTAATCACTCCGCGCGCGGTGCGTCGTCGTCACAGAAACATCCATCAATGGACTCGAGTGAACAGAGGAGGGCGGCGAATGGTTCTCCAGTTCATTTCGGAAGAAGCCACGAAGCGCCGCAGTCCACATCCATCCATCCACTTGCAAATGGCTCAAGCGGGTGTCTCAAGTCCGCTGAGCACAGGCAGCTCGCTGGTGTCTCCTGGCGGTGCATATCCGATGACGGACGACCGCCAGTTCGTCTTTGACCTCGACGTTTTCCAGCACTGCGTCCGTGCGCTTGGGCCAAAGGGCGATGCGCAGAGCGGAAGCGATGAAGACGAGATGCTGCTTCGAGACGCAGAAGTGCCAGAGGATCCTTTGGCTGGTGGGGGCGTTGAGATGCTCGACTTATCCTGCTTCGACGCATTTGATCTCAACAAACAACATGGTCCAGTAATGCGAGCGAAGCCCGACGACAAAGTTCCCGACCTTGTGGCATCACATGGCCATCAGTCGCACCCAGAAAGCTGCTCTACTCGGCTCTCGAATAAATTGAAGAGCGAGATCGTGAGCCCGCTACCAAAGAAGAAGAAACAGAGCCAGAACCAGTCCAGGAAGCGTCAGCGAGAGGAACTGACGCGCCTTCGAGCCAGCGTGCAGGAACTGCAAAGCCAACTGGATGCACTGCTCAATGACGGTCCTTCATCCGAGTCTCCATCAGCGAATGCAAGCAGCACAACCTGCTGTCCCAGTCAGAGGACTGATCGACAGCTCTTCGTGCGTCGAGTGCTGGAGCGGAAACGTGCTGCGGCCGCGGAGAAGCAGCAGTCCGAGCACGCAGAGGCGGAAAACATGAAGCTTCGAGCGCTCATCGAAGAAAACGCGCAGGTCTGCAAGAACCTGAGAGAGGCGTGCTCCAAGCGCAGCGTGTCACAATTGCCGGTGAGTCTTTGCAAATAATGTGGTTTGTTAATCCTTGGTTCTATCGAGTGTTCTGGATGGTGTCGTGACTCATTTTGCCCTGTGTTGTGTATCATGTGGGGGTTGTAGTACGGATGTTTCCAGTACGACCGTGTGGCTGTGAAGAAGCCTATGGCTTTCAACACGGTTTCCGATTCAGCGATCTTCGCTTCTCTCCGCGAAGGTCTGGACGCCCAGTACCAGCGCGTCGATTCCGTCTGGGCTGAGTGCGACTTTAAAAGCTTCAGTATGGAGCCCCGAGAACAGAGCAAGCTACGAAGCGATGGCGACGGGAATTTCTACCTGGAGCGCACGAAATCGCGCGTTTCGCCCTTCACACCGCATGCGATGAGCGGCGCGGTGTGGAAACTCATGAAGAGCGGATTGCTCACGCCCACCAATGGCGAACTCAAGGTGAGAGTCTGACGGATAAGGTGGATATGCGCGTGCGTGTGTGATCATTAAGCGATTTTGCTGAGCTAGCATGTGCCTGTGTTGTATGGTATTGTGTAGATGTGCCGAGTCTTGGGCAACACGCTGTACGCCACGCTGGAAGACGCCATCCCACTTCCCAACGCGCAAGACGCGACGATCAAAGTGTGGGCCTCCATGAAGCGATTCATCGAAGACCATCGGATCGTCACGGTGTTCCAGATACTGATGGAGGTGGGACACTCGGAACGAACGATCCAGATAACCGAGAGCGGCTGGAGTGTGATGCAAAGTGTCGTCGGTGTCCATGCGAAGAAGAAATGCCAGCGCGGTCTCCTCCACATGGCGCCGAGCATCTCGCACACGTGTATTCGGTCCACTCCAGACCGGAATTGCGCAGCAGGAGAAGCTGAGCTCGCGGACGGTTCCTTGACAGCGATCGTGGTCAACCAGTTCCACGATAACATGGGGATGCTGGACCAGACCATCGAGAATTTTCTCATCGACGAGTCGCTGTTGAGAAGGAGTGGCGGTGGTGCTGGCGGAGGTGGCTGTGGTGGCTTTCCAACTGGCTCAATTAGATTGAGCGGGTCCACAAATGCAGCTATGTGAGCGACATTGAGCAGGCATCGGAACAGCATGACAGAAATTGCTCTGTACTCGAGGAGCACCAGTTGATCAGCCGCAATAAAGCTTTGGAATTTGAGTTGATGTCTCTCTCTGTCGCTACAACATCAAGTTTAAGGCTGGGAGTATTGTACTTGTTCTCACATGAACTTTACACAACGTACCAACTGCACACGGGTACAGAGGTGTTGTATGTGTGTCTCTGATACGAACGTGCTTGGAACTCGACTTTTGCGCCGATGACCACCAGTGCAGTTGATAGAGCTCGTCTGATGTGCCCGTACGTTGCAGTGGGGCTTGACTTCTGTGGTTGTGGAGCAATCATCTGGATGACGACCTCTAGCTCGCTGTTCATGAATGGATTCGCATCGTACACTGGCGTAATCACTTCTGCCCAGCCATAATCCTCGCTCTCTGAGCGTATACAGTATACTCTCTTCAGATCTGATGAGACTGAACTGTCTCACTTTGTGCTGATGCCCACATCTAGGGCGAGTGTCAAACGAGATGGTGATGATGGTGCGCTCTCCTTCACAGAAAGCAATCATCTCTTCTCTCACAGAGGCTTTCGCCTGTGTATCCCAGAGTGACGCCGCCTGTGGGTCCAGGCGAACCATTTCTCCCCCACACGGTGCAGTCACTCAGCTCAGCCTCATCAGAGTTGCCAAAGTGAGCGAACGAGAGAGAATGCCAGTGAGAGTACTGTACAGCACTCTGGCTCCTGCTCATTTCGGAAAGGGACGATAAGCATCCACATCTGCCCAGACTCGTAGAATCGGCATGACCCAGACGCAAGTGACAAGTCCGCTGAATGCAGGTTTTCCTGGCGGTACCGGTAGTACACTCTTGATGGACGGCGAGTTCTTCTTCGACCTCGACAGCTTCCAGCAATGCGCCAGTGAGCTCGAGCTCGACTCAATGTGTTTGCCTAGTGCGTCTACTGCTGGAGACTTTGGCTATGCGAGCAGTGGAGCAGATGGCGGCATGGAGATGTTCGAAGCACTCAGCGCCAACCCCGCAACGAATCTGAATCAGCAGCGTGAGTCAGCAATGCACTCTCAGTCGGATATCAGTCACCACCAAGCAGTGACCCCACAAAGTCTCAATCAGCAGTCGGGATACTGTTCAGCTACTGAGCCATCGAACCGACCAATGACCGGAGAAGCAAATGGCCAAGAGCTAACTGTCTCAGCTCCTAAAGTGCCAAAGAAGCGCAACCAGAACCGATCCAGAAAGCGTCAACGCGAAGAGCTCGAGCAGCTCCGAACCAGCGTCCAAGAGCTCCAGATCCAACTGGACACACTGCTCAGTGGGGACGCAACTGCCGACGCAGGCGACCAGCTTTGCACCTCCAACCACAGAGAGGATCTGCAGCTCTTCGTGCGCCAGGCACTGGTGTGGAAACGCGCGGCGTCCATCGAGAAGCAGCAGCGGGAGCACGCTGCGGTGGAGAATATGAAACTCCGAGCGCTCATTGAGGAATCCGCGCTGGTCTGCAAGGCCTTCGGTGAGGTGTGTTCCAAGAGCTACATCCCCATAATGCCGGTACGTTACTCTCTATCCCTTGATTATTGCCTAGCATTCTGAAATGGTGTACTTACCTCACTTCATGTGTTTCTTGTGGATGTGCCAATAGCAAGTCGACTCCAGCTTTACCCATGTGAACCTGACGAGGGCCCCTACCTGCCGTGCACGATCCGACACAGCCAGGTTTGACGCGCTTCACCAGAGCCTGTATGCTCAGTACGAGCGCCTGAGTACTGTCTGGGACGAATGCAACTTTACGAGCTCAACCGCAGAGACCAAGCAGTTGAACCAGTTGAGACGCGACAGCGACCAGTTCTACTTTGAGCATTCCAAGTCGCACATCTACCCATTCTCGCCCGACGCCGTGAGCCGAACGGTGTGGAAGATCATGAAAGCAGGGCTGCTCACGCCCAACAACGGCGAAGTGAAGGTGCGCAAGCCTGAAGAGCTTGGTGAAGCTGCCGATGTGAAGAGTGTACATTTTGATTCTAACGGGCTCTGGTTTTCCTGTATACCCTGTAGATTTGCAGGGTCGTGGACAATACTCTGTTTGCCACTCTGGTCGATAGGATCCCGCTCATTGGCACCCAAGATGAAGAGGCGACCGTCCGAGTCTGGGTCGCTCTCAAGCGCTTCATTGAAGACCACCAGATCGCTGTGGCGTGGCAAGCAGAAGTGGAGATTGAGCACATCCACTCGCACGTCCGACTCTCGGAAAGCGGCTGGAACGTCATGCGAAGCCTCGATCAGGTCCACGGGGGGAACACTCACGGTCTCACCACCAAGGCGCCGTGCATCTCGCAAATATGTATTCGAGCTACTCCAGACACAAACTGCGCCATTCGAGAAGATGAACTGGCGATTGGGTCCGTGACAGCGAGTGTCCTGGCGCAGTACTACCAGAGCATGAGCATGCTCAACCAGACGATCGAGAACCTCCTCCTGGACGAGTCGCTCGCCACAGTAGTTCAATAGAGCTTTGTCGTGATTTGCAAAGCCGCCAACGACGTGATGTTTAGGTCGGTGTCATGAAAGACACTAAAGCATTGTAATATCGACGCATCGATGCATTCAAATAATGACCAAGGTAACGTATTTCATGAATCCACAAATCCAAGCGCCTGTTAATAGCTACAGTAGCAAAGTCTCACTGTAGCTTCTTCCTGTGTCCAATATTTGGTTCTGGGTATGCTCCCGACACTGTTCGCTGGATGAAGCAATGCTCGCAACTGAAAAACTTCGCGAGGGCGTCTCGCTCATGGACACACTTGGCACGATCATCGATGGCGGCCGACACCTTCAGTATTACAATAGCCCTACTATTATTGCAATACACTTTACCATCACAAGTTCCTCGCTTGCACAGGCGTAATATCGACGCTGTGTTAGTTTAGCATGGCTGGTGATGACGCCGCGTGTCTCTTGGAGTGGATTTTCCTCTTGCTTGCGAGCAGAATCATATCTGTCCGGAGAGCCACTCAACCTCGTTCGAGTTCGTGTGGCCATCGCTCGCTGCTCGCCAGCACAGAAGCGAAACGCTTTCGCGAGCTTCAGGTCCGCGAGGGCTGAATGTGTCAGTGTGTCCGACCGTTTGACTCTCACTGACCAACTGCTGGGTACAGAAGAACCAGAAGAACGAGAGATGTTTTGTTTTTTCACATCGCGCCTGGCTCCAATGTCCTTTGGATCCACAATCGACCGCTATGCAAGCAGCACATGTGCATGCATATTCTTGCGAGGCATAATTCTCGATTCAACACAGTTTCAAAATGGTCTCTTTTCGTGCACAATGCGCCTTCTTAACTTTGGTCAACCAAAGTCCAAACAACCGCGGTGATGGGTGGTAGGACGCTGAATAAGGTGGCCCCGAAAGAGCGCTTGAAACCCACGCTCCATTGCAGCAGTGTGTCCATCTGCACGTGCTCGGCGACTCAACATGAACAACACACACACACGAGTGGATGGTGCGAAACCACCATCAGTAGCAGTGCACATCGATCATTCGAGCGGACAGATTTCTTGGATCGCCTGGAGCCATGCCCGAAGTCGTTACAACACGATGGTCGAGTGCCCAGCCAAATGCCGTCAAAGCAAAAGCTACGCTCATCAGGACTCTAAGCTGAGAACCATTCCGCCGAAACAAGCTCGTTCTAGATTGACTTGAGAAGATTAGAAGTGTGTTTGGGGGGATAATCTGCCGTCTGTGGTTCGGTGGACGAGTGCATTAGTCTCTAAAAGAAAAGATTAATTTCTCCAAGTCCCAGATACTATGACTGTGTAGTACAATACATTGCATGTGTGGAGGCAAAGTCAGACGGTAGACCCCTCTCCATGCATACTCGATAGAAACATAACAAGCAAATCGCCGCATCGAGGATTCGACTGCTGATTGTGCCCTAATCGTCCGGATCACGACGGATGGGCCATATCAGCGTCAGCACTGCCATCATCAGCATGTCGTGGCGTATTCCAGTCAAAATACGAATTAAAGCGCACACACGAACCGTTTCTTCTCAGAAGTTGCAGCGATTCCTGATGCCATTCAGCACAGTCAGCCAGGTCGATGTTTTACTATTGCAGCAACCGGCGATGGCAACCGGAGACTGTCTCACCTATGCGCAGAGTGTGGCAGGTGGCTTGCGCGAGAGAGAGCGAGAGCGTGTGATTGGTGCGCTTTCAAATCCTCCAGCCGCGTCGTCCGCCTCAAGCGATGAAGAGCTGCTTTAGTGCGTGACTGGAGCTGCTCATTTCCGAAAAAGCCAAGTAGGGCTCAAGAGTCAACTGCTACCTTTGCTACCTACGTTGCCAAGCGTTAAAGTGCTCCATCTATCACCACCACGAGTACCACCACACAGACGAAGCCATGACCCAAGCAAACACCTCCCGGCATCGAAGCTCCGACGTCCAGATTTTGTCGGACACTTCGCTAGTCGAAGAAGACCGCGGCGAGTTCTACTTCGAGCTCGACAACTTCCTCCAGTGGGTGACGGACTTTGATCGCGAGCCGAAGAGCATTGGTTCTTCAAACTTGGCAGCTACCGGCGATAACCGAGAATTCGTCGACATGGACAGTGGGAGCGCAGGCGGTGACGAGATGCTTCTCGATGAAGAGGTCTCCGAGATCTTACTGACTGGCAGCGGTGGACGCCCCCACTTCGGCGCAATCGACCTCGACAAGCAGCAAACCTCACCAGTGCGCACCCGGTGCTATCGCAAGCTGCAGAGTCTAGACGAGAACTTTGCTACTCGGTCGCCAGTCGATGTCAGCGAGTCAGTGGACTCTCCGAACCACGACGAGCGTAATTCTGCTCAATCACCGGTCCAGCACACGAGCGAAGACGATGAAGAGCGAACCTCCACCACGACCACCGCCGAAGAGCCAAAGAAGAGAAACCAGAACCTCTCCAGAAAGCGTCAGCGAGAAGAAATCGAGCACCTCCGAGTCAGCGTGAAGGAGTTACAGAGCCAGCTGGAGACACTGCTCAGTGGCGATGCTGATGGCGATGCTACCTCCGATGGCGATTCAACCTACGGTTCCGTGCTAAAGAAATTAGAACGACAGCTATTCTTGCAGGAAGCGCTCACATGGAAGCGCGCGGCAGCCAGTGAGAAGCAGCAGTCGGAGCTAGCGGCTGTCGAGAACCTGAAGCTGCGCACGCGCATCAATGAGAACCTGCTCATCTGCAAGAACCTGAGAGAGACGTGCACCAAGTGTCGCTTCACCCCGTCACCGGTAAGTAGTAGGAGTTCAAGCTCGCAAACTACTACTTTGGAGTACTACAGTATCCCGCCTAGCGTCTTCTGGGTTGACTTACACATCTTATTTTGTTGTTGTTTCCTTGTTATTGTTTAGCTGGGAGGCTCGACATTCGGCCACGTTTCATTGAACCAACCTCTTATCAACGGCGCGCTATCGGACTCGGCAACTTTTGATGCGCTTCGTCAGGGCTTGGACACCCAGTACAAGCATCTCAGCGCGATCTGGGGCGAGTGCAACTTCAAGAACACGAACGTGGAGATCAAGCAGCCGAACTGGCTGCGCAGCGACGGCGACCATTTCTTCTTGGAGCATGCCAAGTCGCACATGTTCCCGTTCACACCGGACGCCGTGACGCGAGCGACCTGGAAGCTCACGCAGGGAGGACTGCTCACACCGACGAACGGCGAGCTCAAGGTGAGCAGGCTCATGGTCGTGAAGTCTGTAGGTGACTTGTAGTCCTAGGTCCTAGGCTAACTTTTGACGTTTGCTTTGTTGTTGACGGTAGATCCGACGAGTCATGGGGAACACCATGTACGCCACTGTGACCGACAAGATCCCCCTTCTCGATGCACAGGACTCGACGGTGAAGGTGTGGATCGCGCTCAAGCGCTTCATCGAGGACCACCAGGTCGTGATCGTGTGGCGAGCGGTGGTGGAGATCGAGCACTCGAAGAAGATCCGAATGGCTGAGAGGGGATGGAACGTGGTGAGGAGTGTCGCGAACACCATGGAGGCGAGCCAGCGCGGTCTCGTCACGGCGCCGTGCGTCTCGCAGACATGTATCCGCGCGGCCCCAGAGACGGACCGCGCTGCGAGAGAGGACGAACTGGACGCTGGCTCGCTCACGGCAAGGGTCATGAGCCAGTACCACGAGAACATGAGCATGCTCGACCAGACGATCGAGAACCTGCTCATGGACGAGTCGCTCACAAGTGGCGGCGGGTGCGGGGGTCTTGGAGATGGCAGTTCTGCAAGTGGGGCTCGGTTGAGGCAATGGAACATCAGAGCCTAATGGGGACTGCAGTAGTGCGTTGTTCCGACTGTTGATAGTACTAATAAATGACAAAACTCTACAGTAGCTATGTCTTTAGTGTGTTGGCTCTCGCATAGCGAATTACATAGCATACGGTAGCAGAGACTGGGAATCAAGCTCACTCGGGTTTCAAAGTGCTCAGCCTCGGTTGAAAGTAATCTGTCGACGATAAGCCCGCACATACACAAACACAGACACACGTCATGACCCTGAATGGCCCAGGACGGCGTTGTGCAGACTCTCCACCGCCGTTTCCAGACGCGCTGATGACGGACGCCAATCGCGACTTCCTAGCTCGAGGACCTCGTCGCCCGTGTTGTACGTACTCTCTCGCTCTACGAACGGATAAATGGACTCTGGACACAGAGTGTCTGTCAAGGGGGCACCTCCGACACCCCCTCTAGCCATTTTCGAATCGAATGAAAGAACGAGAGCTATCGAAACCTCGGTTGCTCACTCAAGCCCCCTTCAACGTCTCCGTAATTACGACTAGCGGGGATGACCAACACGCAAAGAAGTAGCAGGCGATTTTTAGAAGCCGAGACACTAGGTACACTGCAGATGCCACTGATCTATAGCCTTGAAGTTTCAGATTTGAAGAGTGATCGGTGCATCATCTTCAGACTCATGAACGGACTTGGTAATCACCAAGATCACTCCGATTTCCAGATTGCGCTGCCATAAACACCTTGCTTTGGCGTATTCATGGGCACTCGTGATGATGTCCCAGCTTCCTCTGTGGTTGGAATAAACATTTTGTATACGCCAAACCCTGAACCATGAGAGATGGCGCTGGAGCGTCTATCTTTCGCTGAGTACAAGATCCCCTGCGCTGGTGAGTGAGCAGACCGTCAGCAGAGACTTGTTTGAAGCACGAGTAGGCATTCCTCATTTCGGAAGAAGACACGAACTTCTCAGGAGCTTGCGGTGGAAAGCACGAGCCCTCATTTCCGTTACTGCCTCGAAACAGCGCCGTGACGCAAGCAGATAACTCCAAGCAGCAGCTACGTGTGGCGTCCCAGACACCGTTCCCCAGCTCGCTGATGATGGAAGACACTCGCGACTTCCTCTCCGAGCTCGACTGTTTCTTGCAGTGCGTGAATGAGTTCGATCTCGACCGCAAATGCATCGCCTCATCTGTACCTGCTGCTGCCGAGGCGCAGGACACTTTCACAGTCAGCGCTGGTGACAAACCGGCGCCCGCTCCGCGTCGTAATCTCCAACCTGAGCTCGGAGACATGCCTCCTCATCAAGTACTCGCGCAACCGAAAAGCAAACGAAAGAGAGAGTACGCGGTAAACTCGACAGCGGAAGCGCCAAAGAAGAGAAACCAGAACGGATCCAGAAAGCGCCAGCGTGAAGAAATCGAGCACCTCCGAGTCAGCGCACAGAAGCTCCAGCACGAACTCGAGACGCTGCTAGGCTGCGATTCATCAGATGGGTCGCCTACTGTCAACGCAAATGGCGAGAGCCGTCAACCCGGTAACAAGGAGTTGCGCATTTTCTTGCAGCAGACCCTGGCTTGGAAACGCGCTGCGTCTAGTGAGAAGCAGCAATCCGAGCAAGCTGCGGTGGAGAATCTGAAACTTCGAGCCATCGTCGAAGAAAATCTGGTCGTCTGCAAGAACCTGAGAGAGACTACCTCCAAGTCTCAATTCTCCAAAATACCGGTAAGAATACTGCACAGCTACACATTGCCATGAGTCTACTCACTAATTTGGTTGATGTTTTTTGGCTGGTTAGCAGGGTGGCCTGCGTGTCCCCCACGCCCGCTCGTCGAAGTATCCCGCTGTTCCCCGAGAGGTACTACCAGACGAGTCAGCGATCTTTGCAGCACTTCGCCAAGGTCTTGATGCCCAGTATCAACGCGTCAGCACGGTCTGGGACGAATGCAACTTCAAGAACTCCGACACGGAGACCAGACAGCCGAACCGACTTAAATGCGGCGGCGAGAACAACTTCTACTTGGAGCACGTGAGATCACGCGCCTTCCCGTTCTCGGCGAACGCGGTGAGCAGAGCGATCTGGAAGCGCACCAAGGGCGGCATCCTCACGCCGAACATGGGGGAACTGAAGGTACGAGTGGTCCGGTTATGTTATGGTTGAGATCTTTGCACGGAGCTCACACTGCTTGATTTCCTGCACTTATGTACCACCAACCAACCGCCCACAGATTCGCCAAGCCACGGAGAATACGGTATACGCGACTCTGGAAGACACAGTCACGATCCCCGACGCTCCAGACTCGACAATCAGAATGTGGATCACACTGAAGCGCTTCATCCAAGCTCAGCAGATCGTCACGGTGTGGCAGTCTCGGGTCGACATTGAGCACTCGACGCGTATTCGGTTAACCGAGAGCGGCTGGAACGTGGTGAAAAGCATCCGCAAGGTCGGGTGCGGGCTCAACATGGCGCCATGCATCTCGCAGACGTGTATTCGATCCGCTCCCGACCAGAGTTGCGGCGCGATTCCGAAAGAAGAATTCGCTGACGGTGGGCTGAACGCGAAGGTAGTGGCCCAGTACCACGAGAACATGAGCATGCTCAACCAGACGATCGAGAACTACCTCATCGACGAGTCGCTCGCGAGAGGGAGTGGTGGCAGGACTTTCAAGTAATTGCAGTAGACACAGTGATTCGCGCAAGTGAGAGGCTTGGATGGTTATATGGCGGCCCACCAGTGTCGTAGATAGATGCATGACAGCTCAGCAAAAACTAAAGTAATTGGCAGATGTGATGAAACAACTCTCGTGGAGTAGAGTATCCGCGAGAGTGTGTGGTCTCCAACAAGTCACGAGTTGTTGGGACCCAGTTTCACAACATATAACATGTATAGTTTTCGGAGATACCTACTGTATTAGTAACTGAACCATGTGGATTGTCTCAGCGGTTTGCGTTTGGCCACAGCTGGGTTCACACATCCCGTTCAGCACCACAAAAGTCGTCTGTGTTAGAGACGAAGAGTGACAAGCATGGAGCTGCAAGACCGCTCGCTCTCAGAGCTGCCGCTCGCGGACGACAGCAGCAGCGATGTCATGGCGCTCTTCGCAGTGGACGACGGCAGTGTGGACGCTGCGGCACTGGCGGCGCTGACGCCAGCAGCACCGCCCAGTGCAGAAGATGGCGATGAGGAGCGTGAGCTTCTGGAGCTCCTTGGGCTGCAGGACGATGACAAACCAGCAGACGCGCCGAGTGATGACGGTGATGGCGGCATCGCTGGTGGTAATGACGACGATGACGACCATTCGCTGCTTCAGCTGCTGTGTCTCCACGACGAGGACGCTCTGCAGATCGAGTCAGAGAGCGAAAGGAGTTCCGGTGATGATGCCAATCCTAGTGAGGAGAGTCCTCTCGAATGTCGTGATGAAGCAGTATCAGATGCCGACGCTGATAGTTCAGCTACGAACGCCCCCAGCGGCGTGGATGAAGACGAAGATGCAGTATCCCAAAGCCAGCAGCATAAGCCAAACGCAACAACAAAGGGGAAGCCGCGACGCAACCGCAAGCGACCCAAGCAGGAGATGGACGCGCTGCGCATCGAAGAGAAAGAGCTCTCGGACAAACTATTGCAGCTGCAGGAGCAACTCCAGCGGCAGCAGGACGCGCTCGTGGCGTCCTCGCGAGAAGGCTCCTTGGTGGTCAAGATCGCAGTCAACAAAGAGAGCGGCTGTTCGGTTGTGGCGCCAGGGGGAGAATCAGGGATTACCAGCAACCAACCACCGTCTACGTTGCTGCCATCGTCTGCGGGCGTTTGGCAGTCTCTCGCGTGGTTCCAGCGCGAAGACGTGCGCGCCGCGATCACTGAAAACACGCGACTGCGCACGCTCTTCCAGCACCAGCTGCAGATCCTGAGTCGCCTCGACGCCATGTACCACCAGTTCTCATCTGTCACAGTACGTAAAGTACTGTATTTGTTCAATTCACTCTGTATACTGCTCGTTTTTGTGGACTTACTAACTCTGCTCTACTCTGCGCATATACCATGAAACAAAACACACTCTCACACAGGAGTTAGCTGCGTTGCAGCTCGATTACGGTGACTGTGGTGGTGGCACTGCTGGCGCAGCAGCTTTGACAAAACGCGCGCGCGTCGACCCTTTCGACGACGACTTTGCGATCTTCGCGTCGCTCGGCCTGGATTTCGACGCGCAGTACCTGAAAACCGAGTCGATCTTTGAATCCACGGGGCTCGCGAGCTTTGACGGGCGATTGCGCCAGGAGATGCTGCCGAAGCGAGGCGCGAACGGCATCTATTTCCTCGAGAGTCTGCACTCCAAGACGATTCCGCACGACATGTATGCCCACGACGCCATGACCTGGAGCGTGCTCGCCAGTGAAGACCTCCACGCGCACCATGGCGCCTATGAGGTATTGTGCACTCAATTGCATTTATATTTTAGTTAGGGAATACCCTGTGCTCACACCTCATTGCATTGTGTTTGCTGACCAGGTCCGAGAACTCACCCACGACCTCGTGTGCAGGAAGATCGTCAACAAGATCCGACTGCCGCTTGGCGAGAGCACGCTCATTCGGCGCACGGCGCTGAAGCGGTACATTGAAGAGGACCGCGTCGTCGTGATCTGGGACGCAGTGCTCGAAGTCACGGGCTCGGTCTCCATGCGGCTTCGCGAACGCGGCTGGAAAATCTTGCGGCGACCGCACGTCATTCCTGCAGAGCACAAGGACTCCGAGCCCATCACAGTCGAGCAGTGGTGCGTGCGCGTCACACCTGAGCTCAGCACCACGTACTCGGAGGAAGACATCGCAGTGGGCTCGCTCACGAATGCGATCGTGGCGGCGTATCGGAGACACCTGAAGCTCATGCACCACATGGACAGGAACGTGTTCGCTGCGCAATTCAAGAAAGCGCTGGATACACTGGCAAGCCGCCTCAATTCGTGAAGAGCGCGTTTTGTCAAATCGTACTACCATAGAATCGATCAATGCGCCTCGGTCTCATAAGACTCATATCAAATATAATGTTCCTATGTGTCCGTGTTATTCATGTCGAATTATCTCAGCTTGCAGGTGGAAGCTTTACGAGAGAAGTCAAGCGCCGAATGACTCTCCTGTGATACATTGCAGCCTACTGCAGGAGTGGATAAATGCGCTGGTCGTACACCTGGTCGAAGTCGCAACTGTTCGCTGCAGTGTCGCCCTCGACATCCCCGATCCAGCACTCGTGTGGGACGTTGTCAACCGCGCGGAGAGCAAGGCCGCCTCGCTTGTCAAGCGTGCGAAGTCCGTACGAGTCCGACTTGTACTCGCGCGTCTCGGTTACGGGGTGCACCATGAACTCCTCGAACTTGGTCTCGATCTCGGCAACCGTAGCGACCTCGCTGTACTCGCCCAGGATGGACGACTGCCACGGCGCGATGAACCCGTCCGACGGAGACGCGAAGAAGTGCGCGGACTCGAGCTTGAGGAAGTTGGCCTTGCGACGCAACTGGCTGTTTCGGCACTCTTCATCGCCACTGGCGCACACGTTGAGGTTGTTGTACATCGGGAAGAACTTGCTCGTGTTCACCCACTGCTCGAAGAGTGGAGAGCGCGGGAGGTTGACCGCCGAGAGCGTGTCCTGCAGGTCCGCCCGACCCGCGACTTTTGTGCCCAGATCGCTCTGCATCTTGCCCCGGAGATCCTGCGCCGAGTACGCCGAGAAATTCATGAGCGACTCCGGGATGAACGACGGCCCGAGCGCGGTCACGAACAGCTCGGTCGGACCGGCATCACGCGGCTGCGGACCGAAGAAGACGCCGTTCTGCACTCCCGCAAGGCTGATGTACTTGCGCACCTTGTGGTCGTCCATGTCTTCGATCACGCCGCGCGAGATGGCGCCTCCCAGCGAGTGTGAAGCGAAGATGTAGCCGTCATCGAAGCGCGCGTCGGTGTCCACGATACCGCGAAGCTGCTTGATCGCGAGTGCCACTTGACTGAGGATGCTACTGGCGGTGCAGTCGTCCTCGCAGAAGGAGAGCGCGACAAACGTGCGTCCTTCGGCAGTGAGGTTCTTCTCGAAGTTGTACGCAGAACTGGCGTTCAGCCCGGCACCGTGGAAGAAGATGATCGGCAGTGAACCGCTGCTGTTGGTACCAGTGCCGCTGTTGTTGTGCGCTGGGGTTGGATGAGGCTCATCGACGCAGGATTTCGCTTCTACGAATGTAAGAGCCAGCGTCAACGCTGAAGCAAGCAGAGCGAGTGACCGGAGCATTGTCTTTCGGGCGTTTGAAGGAGGAGGGAGAACTTGATTGTTTGGCTTGACGGAGGATTTGAAAGTGAGTAGCAAGCTAAGAGCAAGACCCAATCATAGACCTGTCCTCTCAAAAAGAAGACGCACCAGGGATTATCGCACTCTCGCGAATTTCCTTGTCAGAATATGGTGCGTGAGGAAACGAACACGTTTGGTGATTCATGAGACGCTGCCAGCGAGATAGATAGATACCTTCATTCAGACAAGCGTTGGACAGACAACTTTCGATCACTCGACACTTCGAGGTCGGCATTAGGAGCGCAATCTAAGACCACCACTAGCTGTTCACACGAGTATCATGGTTGATTGGCTTGAGCAGGACGAGAGAGCAAGAATGCTGGTCACTCAGTCGTCGACATGGACCTCGCTATTGCCACTATTAGGAGTGTCAGCTGATGCTGGCACAGCAATCACCCACTTCGAGTTTAGGTTTCATGTTTCAGAACAAATTTCCAAAGTGGATACCAAGTCGAAGGCAATGTGGCAAAATGCCCGATGCTACTAGCTCCAAGTGCGTTTTGGACAGCGTGTTGGACAGCAGCGAGCGTTGATACGAATGCGACCAAAGGCACAACGTTAAACGTGCAATCGTTTGACTGTTGATGAGGAAGAGCTGTCTCTTCATACCCAGGCGTTGGACCCTTTCACAAAGAGCTTAGCCAAGCTGTTATCCTATTACAGTTCTGTGTGCATGAAGATCGTTCATCCAACCTTGGGAAATGGTCACCCGCTCACGTATTTTTGACGAGAGAGAGCAGTCGAGATAGTCCTCGTGTGCGTGTTCAAGTACGATATTGCTGTGGTGGTCGGTCGTACCAGCAGAGATCGCATCAAGATCGCAATTTCAGACAGATGACAGAACCGAGTGTGTCTGTTGATTGCCATACAGTACGAAAGTACTACACCCGCTGAATCGACTCTCTCACGACAGAGCGTTAATCAGTCCTCAGCAAGTGGACAATTTGGCTCTTTGTCCGTCCTGATGTGCACTCAGTAAACGATTTTAGTAGAACATATTTCATCGCGAACAGCGTTGTACTAAACCCGTTAAATAAATACATAAAATAGGACAGGTTGACTTCATAAACTTTAAGAAACTCATTTAAGGTGGACCTCATAATAATATAAATGATGTGGGCCACCTTAAAGTACTTCATCCAGTTTCTTGCAAGCGCAAATTATTCTGCGCTCATTGACGATCATAAATAAATAAACAGGGAGACGAGGAGAACGTGATCGGAGAGTTATGGCGCATCGCGACAGCGCTTCTCGCTTCTACACAGAGCCGCTGGAGGGCCCGCTGACGCTGACAGCAGTCACACCGTCAGCGCTCTTCGTGCGTCAGCAGCAGCAGTACTATGCTGGCGCGTCGGACGCAGAGCGACTTACGCTGCACGACAGCAGAGCAGAGAGTGCGATGAACGAGCTCATGCCGCTGCCTGTGCTGAGCGTGGAAGAGCGCGAGCTGCTACTGCTCGTGCTGCAGGATGCACCGATCGAGATTGACGACAGCAGCGACGCCACGGATCTTGGCAGTGGGGATGGCGGTGGTAGCGGCAGTGATGACGCGAAGGACGTTCGTGGCGGCGCCGTTGATTCAGCGGTGGATGTGTCCCAGGCACATGGAGAGCGTTCCAAAGGTAGAGGACGTGAGAATACGAGAGCGAGTGGACAGGCGAGTGCACAGAAACCAAAGGTAGCTGTTGATACCACGAAGCACCACCAACCAGAAGTAGAGGACGCGGAGTCGCAAAGTGACCAGAAAAAACCGATCGTGAAAGTGAACCCGCGCCGCAACCGCAAGCGCCGCAAGCACGAGGTCGACGCGCTGCGGATCGAGGAGAAAGAGCTGCTGGAGAAGCTCAAGGAGCTGCAGGAGAAACTACAACAGCAGCAGCAGCAGCAGATCGTTGGCGGCGCACGCAAACAGGAGAGTGGCGGAGCACTAGTCGCCACGAGGGTAGGCGACTCGCACTCCCAGTCGGGCCAGTGGATCGTGATCAAGAAAGAAAAGTCGCCGTCCCTGTCGTCAGCGAGCATCTGGGAGTCGCTCGCGTGGTTCCAGCGCGAAGAAGCGCGCACGGCGATGAAAGAAAACATGCGCTTGCGCTCGGTGTACCAGAACCAACTGCAGACGCTGAGGCACCTGGAGACCGCGTACAATTCCCAGCTGCAGTTCCCATTCCACGCAGTAAGTCTACTGTTCTATTCCCTGCTCTGTCGTCTAATTTGAAGCTAAAGCCATCTATTGTTTTGTCCGTGCTAAACTCATAGGAACTCAACTCATGGCTGCAAGAACTCGACACTGGCGCAACATTAACCAAACGCCCACGCGTCGACCCATTCGATGAGGATTTCGCGATTTTCGCCTCTTTGGGCCACGATTTCGACGCGCAGTACCTGAAAACCGACTCGATCATGGGATCCGCGGGGCTCGCGAACTTTGACGGTTGCTGGCGCCAGGAGATGATCCCGAAGCGAGGCGCGAACGGCATCTATTTCCTCGAGAGCGTGTTCTCCAAGATGATCCCACGCGAAATGCACGCCCATGACCAAAGGCTCTGGGAGGTGCTCTCAAACGAAGAGCTCCATGCACACCATGGGGTCTATGAGGTATGTTTGTGCAGTCCACGCCCAACTTTTGCCTGTTTTAACTCGACTCACGCTCTGTACACTTTGCGTTTTCTTTAGGTTCGCGAGCGGACAAACGACACGATGTTCCGGAAGATTGTCAACACGATCCGCCTGCCGAACGCCGAGGCGACGCTCATTCGACGCACTGCACACAAGCGGTACATTCAAGAGCACCGCATCGTGGTTGTCTGGGATACTGTCCTCGAGATCTCCGGCTCCGTGTCGATGCGGCTGCGCGAACGAGGTTGGAAAATTCTGCGAAAACCGCATGTCGTTCCGCCGAACCACACTGGCGGACCGCTCATAATGGAGCAGGCGTGCGCGCGCATTACGCCCGAGCTCTCGAGTATCTACTCAGAAGAAGACATCGCCGCTGGCTCGCTGACGAACGCGATTGTCGAATCGTACAGGCGACACCTGAAGCGGATGCACCATCTCAACAAGGACATATTCGTCGCAAAGTTTGAGAAAATGTCGATCCACGGGAAGTGCCACCCACATC
>JAADVK010000069.1:0-57826 GCA_023334975.1 Globisporangium sylvaticum
ATGTATCGCTAGTCACTGCACCACGCTCTATCAATAGCAGTGACGCTTCAAGCTGCTTCAGCCAATCGCATGCGCGTGACTCTCGCGGCATCACGCAGCGGAATCCCTCAATCAACCACCAGAAAAAAAGCTCAATGGAGGTGACGCTTCAGAGTCACCGGCGGTTACGCTCGTTTGAGGTAGGGCATTCTTTATTTTTCCTCTGGTAGACTTTTGTAGGTAGCGGAAAGCGTAACGTAACCCCTGTTGTTGGAAAATCAAAATGTCGAGATCTTTTGACGCGCGACCTATGCTGTTGATGTATCCAATTTGAGTACTAGAGTAATATAGCGGCAGCTTGGTGTTCTCTTCAACTGATTTGGGTTGTTCTCCAAAAAATGCACGGGCTCAGCTGCTGCTATTCTTGTGGCTGCCACCTCCACATCTACCTGAGTTGCCTTTGTGGTGCTGCAATAATCAACAAGCGGATTTCTGCTCACGATCTCGAGGTCCAGATCCACACCAAAGCCAAAAGCGAAGCCACCTCTCGTGTTTGCACCATTTGCTTGGAGCTTGGCTTCCGGTCTCACCACGCGCGGCAGCACAAAAAGCGCGCATGCGCTCTTGCTTTTGCAACTTTTGCAACCCATGAAGACGATGATGCGCAAGGGCGGAAAGCGAGGGACGATTTGAGCCTTTTGCTTGAACGTGTCCTTTTTGTTGGCGAGTTATTGCATGAAAAAAAACTCGAGTTTTTTCAAAGCGTGAAATTCAATATGACGAAAAAAGGCACCACAAATGAATTAAAGGCAATCCTGTTAAAGTTCTCACGTCGGAAGAATAGAGAACGAATTGGCAGACCACAATTCGTTCTCTGTCTTCAGACAACTGAAAAGGAAAGAAAACCGGCACTAACTTGTTGCGGCTTGGGTTCTTGGCTTTTCTTCTTTCGCTCCATGAGAGTTCAGAAAGCCATTTGATAATGTTAGCGATCGCAAAGGCGCGAACCATTCCAAAATCTCTAAAAGTCGCGAGGTACCAGACACACAAAACAAGTTTGAGATTTCTTTTTCTCACCTGTTTTTTGCAGCCAGTGAAATTAAAAAAGTTCTCACAACTCGTTTTCTTTCTATCTTGATGTTTGTATGCGGAGTGTGCTGATTCACAAACACCATTTTCTCAGCATCATTTCCAGCAGGTACAATTGTAAAATTTACGAATTGTCCTACAATTTGGGTTTTCTGGATAACGCTCAGGAAAGGTGGCTTCGTGAGAAGGGTTACGCGCCACTCTTCTCATTTTCTTTTCTCTTGCAGTTTGTATGCCCGCTGCCTTTCGCCTGTCAGCGTAACCCAGTTGCACTCGAGCCACGATGGGAACAACGAACTCACACACACACACACGAGAAGAAGGGTTGTTGGTCGCTCCATCCCCTCACTCGGCATCTCGCGCAGCCGCCGACAAGCAAGAACAGCACAGTAAGAACAGCACAAGCAGCAAGCAAGTGCAAGCGCAAGAAGCCTACAACCCGCATTCTCTTTGCTCTGTGTGTGTGTGTGTAACTATCGCACGCAGCTCCATCTCATTTCTCCATTCGATCGACTGGCTGCATGGGGATTTGCTCCATGGCAACAGATCCGGTCGTTGCGGAAGATCGCACCGTCAGCAGCAGCAGCATCTTCACGGCTTCATCGTCGACAGCGTCGTTTTCTTCCCATACAGGTCATGACAATGATGTGGTCCCCGTCGCCGCCAGCTCAAGCGCTGCGACAAGCACGCTTCGTGTGAACAGTAAAGCAGGCGAAGAACATGGGGACAGCAAGCTCAAGCGGAACAGCGCGGATGTGGTGATGACGACAGCGGATCTGCAGAGTGACGCGACGGTCAACAGCAGCGAGCGCTCGTCGAGCGTGTCGTCGGAAGACGAGGACGAAAGTGGCGAGTTTGGATGCGATGAGTACGGCGAGGACGACAACGACGCGTGCGACGCCAGCCAGCGGCGGTTCCTGCTCAAGCCGATGCCCACATTACTACAAGTGTGTCCAGTGGACGACCTGGCCGTTGAAGAAGAGAAGCGACGGCGGCGACATTCGCAGCGCAACAGCAGCAACAGTGGTCATGGAAAAGGCAAGAACGCGAAACGCACGTGCGCGGATGCCGAGAGTCTCCCCAGTGCGCCGAGCCCGTTGTTGCTGCGGCCAAGTAAGCAAGGTCCTGGAAATGCCACCACACCGAGAAGCTTCGCCAGTGGAAGTCGCAGCAATCCCAACAGTCCCCAGTTCGGTCCAGCAGCAGCACCGACCGGAGGAGTGCCCCCGCAACTGCGCCGCGACTCGATGGCGATCCGACAGCAGTACTGGAAGCAGCTCGGCTTCAACCTGACGCGCAGCGACTTGGAGCGCACGACCGGACGCAAGAAAGAGCGCCAGAAAGGGTTGAAAGTGCGGCTAAACGACGCGCCGACCAAGAAGGGTGAGTCGAAGAATTTCTTCCAGTTCATCGCGAGTTGGTACGGCGCAAACAATTCATCACAGCAGGAGCACGAAGCGAACAGTGAAGAGGAGAAGACAGCAGCAAATGGACAGCGAGAGCGTCGAAGCAGCAGGTCGTCCCGGAGAACAGATGAAAGCGTGTCCACACAGAGCAGCAGCTCCGCGTCCACAGGTCCGCCAGCGCGCAAGACCATCCACTTCAATGAAGAAGCCGAGCTGTTTTACATCCCGCTGCACAATGACTACTCGAAGCGCCAGCGCGACTGCATGTGGCACACGCGCGTGGAGTTCATTTCGATGGTCGAGCGCAATTTGGAAGACGTGTATGAAGAGATGGAGCGCGAGTACGAAGAGCAGCTCGAGGCCGAGTATCTGGAGAATGAAGCGATGGCGCGAGAGGAAGCACGGCAGCGCAAGATTGAAGCAGAGCAGAAAGCAAAAGAAGCCAGCAAAGTGAAAGCGGCAGTCGCAGCCGAAGCTGCCAAGAAACAACAACAGCAACAACTACAGGCAGTAGCAGCAGCTGCAGCGGCTGCGTCCATCCGCTCTCGCTCGCCATCGCTGAGTCCGTCGACACGCGGTCAACCGTTGAGCGGAAGCAGCGCTTCATCAGCAGCAGCAGGATCAACGTCGCCCGCCGCAGGACCGATCCCGACGCTGTCGCTGTGCCCCATCGAGACCCAGATCAAGCTCGCGCCGCGCGGTCGATCCACCCACGACATTCGCTTCAAGTACCTCAAGCACCTCGGCATCCAGAACACGTAGAGCTGCTGATCTGATCTGCAGAGCCACAAGAATGTTCTTGTGAGGAAGCGTTGACTGATGACAGCAGCAGCTGTGTGTTCGTTCGTCTGCTGTATGTGTGAGCGAACGGCGGGTGACTGACTGGGCTTGTCCAGAGACGAGTGCGGGAGGCGATACACACCGTGGGCACAGTGGCACAAGCAGCCGCTCGCGCAAATGGACCGCCCGCAAAGTCGGCTCAAGAAGAACCAGAAATGGTGCCCGCGACGATGGTGTTGATGTTGCTGCTGCTGCTGGCTTTCCGGTCGTCTGGCTTCCCGAGTGTGTTTCTGTGGCAACTCTTGGGCGACGCAAGCTCATTGAGGATGCAACAGTCGTGACATCCAGTGCAGCGCTTCCAGCGTCGTGCGTGCGTTGCTTCGAGATTGGAAAGTGTCGACGGAGCTGGGATGGAGATGTGCATGTTCCGACAGTTGCCCATGCAAAGTGGACAGAGGCAGGACGACTTTTTTAGTATTGATTTTGTAGCGGGTTTAGCAACAATAAATAGTACAAGTGATGATTGGCTAGAAATGGCAAATTATGAGCTTTGATTCGCTGAAATCGGCACGGATACAGATTGCCTCTCATAACAAGTATGATTGCAAATAGTTATGTTTTCTTCGATGGGAGTTTCCTTTTTACATTTATTTAAATCATTTGTAAATAAACAGGTTTATTGTTACCATAAAGGTCTAAAATGTTCTCCCAGGTGCAAGCCACCACACAAAATGCGTCAACCCGAAATGGCAAGTCTTGCACTTTGCGCTCGTTCCCAGTCACTGCAGAAGGAAAGGAAGAAAGAGGAAAAAATGGAACCCGCGCTCATGACGACGGCGCCGCCTTCCGCATCCTTCTCTGCGCGTACGTTGAAGCCTCTCTCTCTCTCTCTCTCTCTCTCATTAGCACCTCAACTAACGCTCATGATCGTGCTCGTGCTCCTGTGGCTCTTCATGCTGGCGCAAGCAGCAGCAGTCGCAGCCACCGCGAACAGCAACACTCCCAGCAGCGCCAAGAAGAAGAAGAAGCGCGCCAACCGGAACAAGAACACCAAGGCGGCGCTGACCACCGCTGACGATATCGGCGGCACGTGCGCTGCTGCTGGTGACGATGGTGATAACGAGGAGATCGAGAGCGAGGAGCAGCTGCTGCGTCAACAGCTGAAGAAGAAGAGCAAGGCGAAGAAGCCCGTTCGCAACAACCACAAGAACGACGCGGCGCTCGAAGATTCGCTTGACGGACTCTCGATGTTGTCGGTGGCGGGCGATGGCTCGATCTCGCAGCGTGCGCTTGATGATGACGACGATGATGTCGGTAGCGATGACGCCGCCGCCTGGAGCGACGTGGTGGAGGAAGAAGACGACGGTGACTACTTCTCGTCCGAGAGCGAAGAAGAGGAGACCAAGAGCTACAAACCAGGCGGGTACCACCCCGTGAAGCCCGGCCAGGTGTACAAGGGCCGTTTCCAGGTGCTCGAGAAGCTTGGGTGGGGTCACTTCTCGACAGTGTGGAAGTGTCTCGACAAGGAAACCGGTGAGATCGTCGCGATGAAAGTGCAGAAGAGTGCGCGCCACTACACGGAGGCTGCGCAGGACGAGATCGAGCTACTGCAGTGCACGGTGAACGCCGCAAAGGCCGGCAACACGCTCGAGAGCATCAAGGTCGTCCGACTCATCGACTCGTTCGATCACGTCGGTTCAAACGGCATCCGTAAGTGGCTAATGCTAAATGCTGTGACTGGGTTGATAAGTAGAGTTGTGCGACTGACTTGATTACTTGCATATTATAGACGTGTGCATGGTGTTTGAGATGCTCGGGGACAACCTTCTGACGCTGATCAAGTACTACAACTACCGCGGCATCTCGATGAAGCTGGTGAAGCACTTGAGTAAGGACATCCTCGAAGCGCTGGCGTTCCTGCATTCCAAGTGCAGCATCATCCACACGGACTTGAAGCCTGAGAACGTGTTGTTGTCGCACCACATCCCTCGATTGCCAAGACTCCAGCGATCCGAGTTCATGCAGTTCAACAACAGCCCAAAACAGTCACAGCAAGAGCAGAATGGCTCTTCAATTGGTGCGGAGCTGACTCGCGACGAGAAGAAGAAGCTCAAGAGGAAACAGAAGAAGAAGCAAAAGCACAAGAAGGACAAGGATGGTGGTGCGGAGGATGAGACGGTTGAAGGCGAAGTAGTGTCAGCGGCAGCAACTGAGAAGCTGAGCGAGTCGCTTTCGCAGCTGGAAATTGCCGAGAAGAAGGATGGCAGTGACGCCCACGCAGTGTTGCTCTCCAACTTTTGCATCGAAGCCAGCAACAGTAGCGGTGTTGGGGCCAGTGAGCAGCAAGCTGCGGCGCCTTCAGTTACACCAAAGGAAAACGGTCGACCTAGCAGTGGTGACAGCAAAGCGCGGAAGAAGTCTGCGCATCGCAATGGCAGAGACAACGACGATGATGATGACGACGACTGGATCCACTTGCCGCCCGAGTTTGCCTCGCGTGTGATGCTGTTACTGCCAGAAGGACGGGTCACTGGCTCGCGAAAGAAAGAGATCGAGTTCACGATTACAGTACCTTCGCATCAATTGCCTGACTCGGGTCCTGTCGGGGAAGAGGTTCGCACGTCCTTCGCTCTCAGGTAAATCATCTGTCTAAGCGTCATTACTATGAACTGAGTGTGCAAGTGACTAACGCTATCTATGTTTGTGTATGTGTACTCTGTGTGAGAATAGGTATCTTGATCGCGTTGGTACCCACGTCACATCAGCATTAGAGCAAGGTTTATCGGCTGTATCCCAAACCGAACAACCTGGATCCGAGACGTTGACAACAACTGACCAAGCGAAGAAGAACCTGAAACTGTGGAAAGTGGAGTTCGATGCGCGCTACTTGACTGCAATCCTAGGTTCGTTCGCCTTCTTCTTGACTTGCAGAAGGTGGGCTCCATTGGTATGCTAACGTGCAATGGTGGTCATTGTTTTTTTATGTACTGTCACGCAGAGCATTTGGAGCAGCGCATTGATGGACTGAGCTTCCTGACACTTCCAGCAAAATCCGCGTACAGCTACCCAGGTTTCTTCCTTCCAAAGCCACGCCCTGCGCCTGAAAACAACAGTGTCAACAATGGTGGGCAGTCTACGCCAACCGCGAGCTCTTCGACCAATTCAGCTCCAGAGAAGAATCTCATTATCCAGGGTGTAGCTCTACCACCGCTTGCAGCGAATGCCAGCTGCCCCCTCGTTGTCAAGTCTTTGAGCAAAAGACTGGAGAGATGGAGCAGCAAGCTCGCGGAGCTGGCGACGAGTCAGTCGTTTGACGTGATGCAACTGCGCGCAAAGGTCTGTGATTTGGGCAATGCGTGCTGGACGCACAAGCACTTCACGGACGACATCCAGACGCGTCAGTACCGCAGTCCAGAGGTGATTTTGGGCAAGAAATACGACACGTCCGCGGACATGTGGTCCATGGCGTGCTTCATCTTTGAGCTCCTGACAGGTGACCTGCTGTTCGACCCAAAGAGCGGTCGCAATTTCAACCGCGACGAAGACCATCTGGCGCAGATGATCGAGTTGCTCGGCCGCATGCCCAAGGCGTTCACGGGCTGCGCGCGCGGCACGAAGGAGTTCTTCAACCGCAAGGGCGAGCTCAAGCGTATCCGCAACCTCAAGTACTGGGAACTGGAGCAGGTGCTGTCCGAGAAATACCACTTTTCAACGCGCGATGCGAAGAGTCTAGCGTCGTTCCTGGAGCCGATGCTGCGCTACGACCCAGCGAAGCGCGCGAAGGCTGAAGAATCGCTGCAGCACCCGTGGCTTTTCGAGTCGGAAGAGTACAACGCGTACTACGAGGCCCAAGACGCGCGAGGAAACTAATAACTGGTAGAAAGCAGAAAGTGGACTCGACGACGAGAACGAGAGACAAGGCAGCAGGAGCTGGAGATGCTGAATCGCAAGCGAGGTGAGTGAGCGCGACATTGTGGTGATGAAGCTGACCATTTTGTAAAGAAAGAATGTCCAGCGGCGCAAAAGACCCAGATTTTTCTCCTCACATTGTGCTGTTGAGGGAGGTTATTAATATGTGTGCATCGAAACTGATCCGCTCTTTTCATCCAGAGAGAAGAGAAAGATCGATTTCTGACCGCCACCGCCATGCTCACGACAGGAATAGCTCCAACGACGCACAGGACATGTTTAGGTTCTTGTCCAGCAGAGCGCTTGTTGCCAACCTTGTTGCTGCCAGATGCCATTGACAGGCACGAGAGCTTAGAGCGTTCGCAGACCAAAGCAAGCACGCCATCTTGAGGTTTGAAATTCCGCGCCTGACTTGCGATGGCGGACGATGGCGGCGCAACAGAGCTCTCGGCGGAAGAACTGGGAGCGCTCCGTGGTACGTTGCTGCCTGCTGTCGTGATTTGTGGCGGCAACCTTGGATAACTGATTGTGTTCTCTGTGTGTCTCGTTCGCTACAGCTGTGTTTAACATCTATGATGGAAATGGGAGCGGCTTCATCTCGACCGAGTATATCCCATCGATCCTCGAGAAGCTTGGTCGCAACGCTACTGAAGGTTGGTGGAGTTGTGTTTGTGCGCAATCATTTCTTCGTAGCTCGATTCTAATCAACCAGCTCCCAAATGCACACAATAGAGATGCTCAATGAACTGGACGACTACGCGAACGAGAACAACGAAGTGAGCTTTTCCGACTTCATCACGCTCATCAAGTCCAACATGCAGCAGCAGGAGCTCGAGAGCGACCAATTCCGGATGGGACCGGACCCGAAAGTGATGGAGTTCATCACGATCCTCGAAGAGTACCGCATGAAGTGCGAGGAGGACGGCAACTACTTGGAGGCGCAGCGAGCAGACATGCAGCTCACGGCGCTGCGCAAGCAGGAGTTCAAGCGGCAGTCGAAAGCGCTGAAGGCGAAGCAGATCGCCGAGCGCCAGGATATCCAGATCGCGCACAACATGCAGTTCAACGACTTCAACCAAGCGTGGGACCAGTACATGGAGGAGTACGACCGCATGACGCAGGCGTACGTGAAGCAGATGACTGAGAAGCACGCAACGGACCTGCGCGAGTTTCAAGAGAAACTGCAGCAGGAGATGCTCGAGCGGCCGCCAAAGTTCTCGAAAGAGCTCATCGAGTGGCGCCGCCGCCAGCACCGCCTCGCGCAACAGAAATCGTACGGGGAGGCGCAAAAGATCAAGAAGATCGCGGACGAGATTGAAGAAGACGAGCGGTCCAAGATGAACAACGAGTACCGACAGATCTTCAGTCGCAAAGAAGCCAAGCTCCGTCATCAGCAGCAGGCTGAGCTCCAGGCGCTGCTCAAGCGGATCGACGGACGGCGAAAAGAGCACCTGAAGCAGTGCAACCTCGACTCGAAGCGGTTATTGCAGCGCAACCGCAACGTGCAGGCGGTGCTCGAGTCCAAGCAGACCGTCGAAGCCACAAAGAAGCTCCAGGATATCAAGATGAGTCTGCTGCCGAAAGAGCGACCGGTGCCGCGAGGCACGTACAACGTGATCCCCCCGCAGGCGCGCGTGATCCGTCCCACCAGACCTCACCCTTTCGGTATCGTGATGTTTCGGTGGAGAGATGCTGTTCTCGTTGCATACAGGAGTCGATCGAGTGTTTTGCGCCGTCGCGGACATGTTGGTGCTGCGCATGACAGTGCTACGTACCACCTAGAGGGCGTCTGCAGTGGACATTCGTATCGCTCACGTAGATAGCTTCCGTTAACAGCAAGTGATCGCATCCAATACACAAACACACACGCATAGAGCACTGAGTCTCCAAAAGTATCACTACTAACGGCAGGGATGCTGACCCGGTAGACTGTCATTGATGCTTCATTTCCGTAGCTTTTCGTATTTTCGTGGCGTAAACTGCTATTTGTTCGTTGTTTGTGGTTGAGCAAGTGTGGCGGGCGTTGTTTTGGCTTTCTGTGCTGATGATGTTTCGTCCGCAGGTGCTGCTGGGCCATTGCTAAACTGTTTGGCTTCTCTTTTTTCTGTTGCTGCTTGCTTTAGAAGTCCGGGTTTCTTGCATTTCTTCTTGTTCTTGTTTAATGCGCCATGAGATGGACTGCATCGTTGATCTGCGTCGTCTTGGTGTTGAGCGCAACCCTGATGAGCTTCCGGAACCGCTTCTCCGCTTCGTCCGATAGTTCGACCATGAGCGTCTCGTGGACCACTTGATGTCGTCGGCGCACGAAAGCTCGGGGATTCCGCAAGTTAACGCGAGCACCAGCAGCGTGATCAGCAAGTTGGAGTGCGAGCGCAGCACCCTGAACGCATCACAGGCGAGTTTCTTGAACATCTCGTAGTTGTCGCTCTTCTTGCCGCCGATGGCGTCCAGCATCGACGGCGTGAACACAAGCGGAGCTCGCTCGCGCTTCACGCCTAGCTTTGACTTGAAATTGCCCAGAAAGTGACCGAAATCAATGTGGAAGAACTTGCCCGATCTCTGTAGCATGATGTTATCGTTGTGTCGGTCACCGATGCCGAGAACATACGTTGCGACGCAGTACTCAGCACACGAACGGATGAAGTTCTGAGTGATCTCTTCATCTCTCGGTGGTGGAGTGATCGACTTCCTGCTCATGCTACGGATGATCTTGCCCGGAGAAAGTGGGAAGCACGACGACACAGACGGAGACGATAACGAAATGGACTCGGATGGACCTCGCGGCTCTTGGTCCAGTGACCCTGCCGCTTCGTTCTGCACGTCTTCGCCTGTTGGTGACGCTGGTGAAGTTGGTGGTGTCAACGGTGCTATGCTCCGTGGCTCACCACTTGGCGATGGTGGTGGAGTGTCACTGCCAGTACTCGAGTCGGAGCGCGATCTGTCGAAAAGCCAATCCGAGAGCACACCACCTCTCACGAGCGCGTCCTTCGCAGACTTGAGCTTACGACCGAGTTTCGTGAAGGATTTGTCATGGCGACCGTAAATGACACTCGCAAGTGTCTCCGAGTCTGGAACAACTTCGATCATGCCAATCTCGTCGCCCGTCGAAATGCACGAGTACGGAGTGAGGCACAAGTCGAGCCCAGCTTCGCGCCACAAACCGTCCATGACGCGGAGAACTTGAATCACCGGTTGGTCTTGACGCAAGGCATCTCCAGATTTGAAGGTCACGTAAGGGCAACCGTGCTGCACCTTTGCGTTCTCAAGCTGCAAGAAGAGCGGACGCTTCTTAGACTCCATGACGCGGCATTTTTCGACAATCACAGCGTTGTAAAATGTGCGAGGGTGTAGCGGGATCTGGCACACAAACAAGCGACATTGGGGGAGATTCAGCGACGTCAATCAAACAATCATGAACGATACCAGGCACATACCTGGAAGGTCTCTGGCAGCACTGCATGTCTTAGCTCTTCATGAAGCTTCTCTTTGCGCGCTGGTTTGGTTGCTTCGAGCTTTACAACTCCAGCGATTTTCTCGAGCTTCTTCATCACGTACACGGATTGCCGAAGCTCGAGTTTGTAGCTGCCACACAACTGGAGGTACTGGGACATGATGAGCTCGAACCGCTCAGAAGTCTGGTCGACGTGGGCTTCAGCTTTCAAATACCAGTACAGCAAGTAGCCAATCTGCGACGGGTTCATCAACCCACGCATCAAAAGGGACCGCGCGAGCGCCGAGTCATGGTACCGCTCGTTCTTCAGAACCTGCACGAGCTGTAGTAAATACAGTCGGAGTCGATGATCTGGAAGCGCGTGCATGCAGCGCACAGCATACGCGCGGACCTTTGGGTCTGGAAATGCCGGACTGAGCAGCTGCAGCGCTTGGAGACAAGTCGGTGGTTGCCAGAGAATCGACAGGCGATACGCCTCCATGACCTGCTCTCTCCGACTCCAATCGACAGAAAGCAAGAAGGTTGGTAGTAGCTCAGGTTCCTCGACAAGCGACATCCTTGATTCCCAAATGAACTTGCGATCGTCTGGGGAGAGCATTACCAGTGGGTCTTTCTTGACCTGAAGCAAGAGCTTTTGCAGCTTTGTTGGGAGTGATGGCATAGACTCAGCGATGCTCTGTGAATCCATCTGCTTCGCATCAACCAAGCGGTTGTTGCTGTAGAAGATTGAGGCCCTGAACGTGATGCCCCTCTTCTTCGCGGTGCTTGAAAAGGCGAACACCTGCGGAGACGAGCCCGAGCATTCCAGTGTGAGTTCGAGCTTACCGAGGATGTTCTTTTTGTTTGGTCGATCACGCTTGAGGCAGTTCTCCACATCCAGCGGCGTGATCACCCCTGCGGCCGTAGCGCGAATATCGACGGCCAAGTGACCAGTTCTCAGCGCATGCCCGAAATCAAACAGGTGGAGCCCCGTCCACTCGACGGCTTCGTTGTTTCTGCCCCTGAATATGATCCGCAGGTGCGATCCGTGTGGGATGTTGGCAAGTGAGATGCCCATTCCCGTTGTCGAAGTATTGTTAAACGAGCACTTTCGAGGCGACTGAGAACCGCTTTCCTCTTTCCTTGGCGACTTGGGGGACGAAAAAGAAATCGTGCGCGTGGCGAGCGGCATTCTTCCAAGTTGGATGTACACGTCTGCGCAAGATATCACATCATTGATGCCTTCAAACTCGAGATTGTTGAAGCTGACAACGAGTGTGCGAGCGTCGTCGGCTGCATTCACATCTGGCGCTGGGAAAACTTCTGTAATCGGTTCGTCCTCTTCTTCATCAGAGTGTCCGCTCGGTTCACCGTTTCCAGAAACCTTCTTCTCAGCGGCTGGAGGCACATTGAAGAACTCGTTGTAATGGAAATACAAGTACCTTCCAAGCTCTTGCGCGGTGAGATCCAGAATGCACGTGTCGTTCTCAGTTGCAACTGGAGGAGATGCGTCTGGTGGAGAGCTTGAGTCACCCTCGGAACTTCTCGATCCAATGACCACTTCCAAGATACCAACAATCTTGGCAGGCTCCAGTGACGCTCTGTGAACCCCAAGTGGGAAATGCTCGAAGAAGGGAGCTGCGAGAACCAAGTCGTCTTCGCGGTAGAGCATGCTTGCGAGAACATCGTTGTGATCTCTACAGACATCTGAACCCTTTGCCGCGAAAACCGGTTCTCGCTTCTCTAAAATATGACGGGCGATGGTATTTGTGATCCCGACATGTGCTTTCGGCAACCTCTCGTCTGAAAACTGGCACACAGATAATGTAGAATATAGATATTAGGAATATGGGCATGTACATCAGCGATTATTGTGCTGTATCCAACAATACCTTGATTAGAAGCCGGTCATTCGCTTCGTCAACACCGCATACTCGAATTCTGCAGGCTGAGAAGATCGACGTGAGCGCAGTTCGAACATACTCGAGCGTGTGGTCGAGCTCGTTCTCGGGCGACATGTGCGGAAAATGGTCTTTGCAAAAGGTTTTCACTGAGCATTTCGCGAGTCCTCCCGGCTCTGCGGACGGAAATTCTCACTTTGTGCTCGCAAGCGTGAACTGGAGCGCTCACTGCTTGTAGCTCTCCGTCTGTAACATTTTTAAATATCAAGGGTGTGAGGTTAATTGCTTCAATACAAAGAGAGAGAGATCCACGAAAGGATTCTTACCTCGGATGCTTCACAGGTCATGTCGTTCGTCTCCGCTTGAATCTGGTAACTCGAACTCGGACTCAGCTCTGTGATCACATTCATAGGGATCACAAGGTACTCGACGAGCTCCACCGCGACGACTTTCATCTCGGAGACTGTGTGGATCGCAAAGTAGTCACCAATACCAAGCTCCATGGATGGTAAGAGTTCCGCCTGCTTGACCGCCTTTGCGTTCTCCACGACCGCCTTCGCCAGCGCCAAGTTGCCGCTGATGATGATGTAGAACCCGCCGTGCTTGGCTGGGTCCGGGCACGAGAGCGACTTGCTTTCGCCGGGGCGGAGCATCTCCCGCTGGCTCGCCGCCACGAGCTTCGTGATCTCGTCCGGCGTGAGCGCGTTGAAGTACGGGATGCTGCACATTAGCGACAGCGGCTGTAGTCCTCAGAGCAAACACAAGCACATACGAAATAAGCACAATTGCATTATATATACCGAATGATCGTCCCTTGGTCGCTTACCGTGATGTTCTGCTGGCGGAGCTCGATCTCATTCTTGGCGCGGTCGTGGAACTGCATGTTCATGCGCTTCATGAACACGAGCTGGCGGAACGCGAGTTTCCGGCGGTTCTCCTTCGCGCCATGCTGGCTCCGGTGCTGGCTCTGAGAAGCGTCACCACTTGAATCCGCGCTTTCAATCGATGCCTCGTCGATGGCTTCAGCAGATCGCGTCTCGTCGCTCTCCTCCTCCGTGATCGACGCCAGGTTCTTGAGGCTGTTGACGCCGACCAGCGACAGCTTCACGCCTGCAGGATCGACGTAGCGCTCGCTCATACTTGGCGTGTTCAAACAAACCCCTCGCCTCTCTTCTGGAAATCGCTTTCTGCTCTTTAACGCTGGCGCTTGGTTGAGGTGGTGTGATGGTTGGGTGGGCTCTGTGGAGCCAACGCAACACTAGAGAGGGCAGATAAGAGCGGCGTCGGTTTCTTCCTCACAGTGCCATCAAAGCAAGCAGCGCCGTTATACAAGGAGAGCCGCTGAGGCTGCCTCTATCTATAGGCAGGCGCGCCTCATAAGAACGCGCGCACGCCATCATCGTCATCGCCATGTTTCCTTTCCGCAACGTGCACTGTGAAAGGTCGCAATGGACACTTTGAATATTGGGGAGTTGAACCCAGATGTTTGTTATTCTGTCTTCCACAGTGACCAATATTCGTACTTTCGAGACGGGATACACTACACTGCACATTTAGCTTTTCGCACTTTATCGGGAGCAGCTGATTCTGGTTCTGCTTTTTGAGAAGGGCATTTTGGATTTGTTTGTTTGTGGTGCAGGGCCAGCATCTCATCACACAGCAACGGCAGAAAATCAGTCTTCACGAGGGCCGAACGAGCGAACCCCACGCACGCGGCACGACGCAACTCGCTCTCTACAGCCTTCTTCCTCCCCACCGCCTCTGCGTGCCGCTGTCCTGCTGCAGTTCACAACCGCCGACGCACCCACACCCACCCACCCACACACACACACCGTCGCGGTCGCCGCCAACGTCATCAAGGAGAAGATCCTGTCGCGTGCGAAGAAGAGCTCATCTGGTTTGCACGCTACGCTGCACTCATCACACGAGAGGAAGAAGCCACTCGCTCGCTTGCTCTGAGCTTCCAGTATATATACTTGAGCGAGTGTGAGAGGCGCCATGAAGTTCCACAACCCGCTGCTGAGCCTCGGCACCGACGCGCTGTCGGGCAAGCCGTACCATATCTGCTCGCGCAAGGTGCGTTGCCATGTTTGTGTGTCTGTCCATCACAGGAAGCATCGTCTTTGGTGCTGTCTGCGCTGTATGGTCATTGCGCTATTGGTGTTCTAACACGCATGTTCTATGTGTGTGTATGTGCTGGCGCTTCAACCAACACCTTCAGTCGCTGCTGTCGTTCGCGATCATCATCCTGCTCGTGCTGGCGATGTCGTCCGAGCGGTTCATGTTCAAGCTCATGGTGGATCGCATGGAGTCCTACAGGTACGCACGCTTGTTCTCTCTTTTTCTGCTTTTTTTGTGTTATTCAATCGCTCACAGTCGCTTGTATGCTTTCCTACTGTCGCAGATACTTTCTCTGTCAGCTCATGACGTTCCTGTTCATTCCACCGCTGTTTTGCATCATTGGCTACAAATCCGCACAAGACGTACGTTGTTGCGTAGCGCATTTGCATGTTGCGCTCTCCATTTGAGTCTATGGCGCGTTGCAGCAACTGATCTTGAGCCTAATCATGTTGCGTATTGTTGTGTGTTGCAGGACTTCATCGAAGAGGAAGTGACCGAGTTCCCAAAGCTGCACTTCTTTGCGATGGGCATGCTCGACCTGCTCCATGTACGTCGTGCGAATTTGAACTTGAATAGCGCTTGGTATGAAGCTTTTAACTGACAGAGCATCTTATTGTCTCGCTTTACTTGGGTGCTTGTGAAGGCGATGCTGCTGTTTCTTGCTGGAGGGAAAACTGAGCCGATCCAGACGTTGCTGTTCATGCAGGCGTCGATTCCGATCTCCGCGTGCATATCGTCGCTAGTCTACGGCACAAGGTGAGCTTGCTTGACTTCGAAAAGCGCTTGCTTGTGTGGTTCTACAATGTTGATGGTGGCTTGGAAACTGATCTTACCTCAATGTTGTGATGTTTGATAACGGAAGATACACCCGAGTACAAGTTCTAGGGATCCTGGCGATCAGCGGAGGAATTCTGGTATCGCTTCTGCCCGAGTTTGAAGAGTGCGTGCCGATGAATGCTAATTGCACACAGCTCGAAACATTTGCGTGTCTGAATGATCTAACTTTGTGATTCGTTTTGAGCCTACGCAGTCTCGATAGCGATCGGTTCGATGACCGAGAGAGTGCGTGGAACAGGTATGGACCGCTCTATCTCCAAGTGTTAGCAATATGCTGTGGTAATTTTGTAAAGCTAACCTCGTGTGGATATTTTCTGTGAATCTAGCATCATGTACTTGCTCGCTGCAGTCCCAGGTTCCTTGTCCATGATCTACAAGGAGCGCGCGATCCGCGACCAGCCGATGGACATGGTGTACATGAACGCATGGGTCTCTGTGTACCAGTTTATCGGCGGTCTCATGATCGCGCCGATCATCTTTGACGCCGAGGTTCGTTCCTAATTGCTGATATCTGCGTTATCCTCCTCCTCATTCCACTGACTAACTGTGCGATTTGTTGTGTCGTGTGCAGTTTCTCCACTTAAACCAGAAGATGAGTGGACTCGAGTGCCTGATCAACGGAAAAACCGAGGTGGCGTCCGATCAGTGCCATGTACGTTTTGCAACAACAACGCACAGCTTTCTGACAACGTATTTACTACACGACGCTAACCTTTTTGGCTCCGCCTCTGTTAATGCATTGTTGCAGCTTGGGATCGTGATCTTGATGCTCTACGTGCTCTGCAACGTGTGCATAAACATCCTGCTCATGCAGCTGATCAAGCTCACGAGCGTCTCGGTCATGTACGGCTGCACACTGATCGGCTTCTTCCTGTCGTTCCTGGTGATGGTGTGGTACCAGCTGGATCCGGACGAGTTTGGCGCCATGAACTTCCACGACGGCATCCGCGACTGGATCCCAGCCTCGATCTACGTAGAGGTGATCGCGTTTCTGATCCTGTTTGCTGGCAAAGTGCTGTATCAATGGGACGCAGATCCGGATGTGGAAGCGACGACCACGTCCGCAGAGGACAAGGAAGCAGCGTCGCTGCTGATGGACGACGACTATGGGCTGCGCTATACATGAGTGAGTGAGAAGAGAGAAGAATATTGTACAAAGGAACTTTTCAAGGAGGTAGGTACTGCATCGGAACGCCACATGGTGATGATAAAATGGGTGGCAAACGATATTTTTGAACAATCAAAACTGGCAAAAGGACAACAGCCCTTACTTGGTACGCTTGTTGATCTGTATGAGCGCATGGATCCCCTGCTATGGAAATTGGTGGTGTGTGTATGTTTCTAATGGCATTCAGGTCACTCGAATGCGTGATGTCGAGCCTTATGTCGTTGGGTATCATCGCCATTCTCAGATTAACAACTCTTCTTGTGCGTGGCAGTTGCAGCAACGACTCTCGACTGCAAATCTTGAACGGCCGCGGTCTCACCATAGAGTTCTTGAGTATATGCATTTGACCTTGTGCTCATTGCTCTCCAGAGTTGCAAGGTTTTATACGCACGAACGATGGCGTCGTCGCTGAAGCTCACGATCGCGTCTCGCATGGCGAAGACAAAGAAGCCGCTGTCCGAGATGCACCAGCTGCAGCGCGCCGTGAAGGAGCTGCAGCGCGAAGCCGCAGACCAACTCGTGTTGGAAGTGGAGTCCCAAGCCACGTTCGAGTTCCTGACGTCGCAGATCAAGGCGCTCAAGAGCGCGTTCGACACACTATCCGATGTGCTCATGAACGAAATCGACGGGCTTCGCAAAGACACACAGAGGAAGCTCAGCGACATGGATGCGCTGTTGACACGACAGGTGGAGCTACACAAAGCCACCCACAACGAGGTAATGCAGTTGAAGCGAACGGTGGAGATCTGGTCCACGAAGGAGCGCGACTGGGCGAAAGACAACGAGATCCTCAAAGCCTCGCACTCGCACAACATCGAGTGGATGCAGCAGCTGCAGCGCGATGTCATGGACGTGAAGGACAAGGTGCACGAGTTCAAGACCGACGTCGCGTCGCGGATCACGAACGTGTGCGAAGAGACCAACAACCTCCGCGTGCACTGGCAGAAACAGGTCGATGACATGACCGAGCGGCTGCAGGACTTTGACACGATCGCGCAGAAGCAGGCGATCGAGAGCCGCGCGCAAACGCAGTAGCGGATAGACGGCATGGAGCTCATGGAGCAGGCGTTCAGTACGTCGCAGAAACAGCAGCTCCACGTACGCACGAACCTGGAAGACCACGCGCAGGCCATGAGTTCGCAACATTCTCTGTTGTTCAAGAAGATGGAGGTGCTCGAGTCCCAGTGCAGCTCGCAGCGAACAGTCATGGAGCAAATCAAGAGCAAGAGCTCGTCGATCGAGAAAGAGCAGCGGCGGCGCATGGAGAACGTCAGCAACATGTTCTCGGTGGGTGAGATTAATGACAGTGATGTGGATTCCTACAGAGCGATTTCCGTCCAACTAACTGTGGGTATGCCTGGGCACTAACGCGAGTGGATGTTTGGATGCCCTTCCTTGCAGGTGTTTGCCGAGGCGCTGAACCTCCCACCAAGCGCAATTGGGCGAATAGCATAGACGATTGAGTCTGTTTGCAAAGTTGCTGGACACGTTTGATGGATGGTGTGAACGTGTTGAACCATCTGATGAGGCGATGGAAAAGCCGATGCTGCCCGGTTTGTAGGATAAGAAGTACTCTGTTGTATTGTATTCGGCGAGCCACACCGCTCTGCACTGTTCACCACGAACATACAGTAAGCCAACACGAGACAGAGGATACTCACCACCAATTCCACAGCAAACCGAGGTTGGTGATGAGAACAACCAATTTCACCAATGCACTTGGGATTCACGGTTCCAAATGCTCTCAGACTCAGATTGTCAGACGGCCTCCATTCTCAGACGACCTTTCATTTCGGATCAGTCAATCAATCCATTTCTCAAATCCGCAACGACTGAAGACGGACATACGCCTGGACAGCAGCAACTGAACTGGACGACTAGCGTTTGCCGATTAGCGATCGTCAACATACCGAGGACACCATGAGAATGCAAGTGCGCCTGCCTCCTGCGTTTCTTTATATTGCACTGCAGTAGTTGCAGAGTACTTTGAAGCACAGTTGTGGTTGTGTGCATCCAACTAATTCATGGGTTGCTGGGATACTCTGAACTTATCTCAAGAGGTTTTCATCGACGTCGAGTACCCAAATGTCTTTGGATTCTTGCTCTTGCAAACGATGGTTCGTTGGCCTCCGATGGCGGAAATCGCTCACCTACAATGACATCTACCTCCTTATCGTTCGTCAACGAGGCGCTGACCATCAGAATTGTGTGGGACTCCCACGACAACGTCTCGCTCGAAGTGTATTCCCTCCTTCCACGCTTTGATGCCAAAACCCATCCGAATGATGGTTCGTTGGAAATGGTTTTTGAAAGCATACTCGCAAAGTACGCATAAGTACACAAACTGTGCGATGCGTACTTTTATCATGGAATGAATCACGCTACAACCGTTCCTCGACAAAGTACGAATTTAAAGCGTACCTAATTATGACATATCAACCCAAAGTGTCATGTGTCAAACCAGCACCAGCACCATGAGCTCGCTCGCGTCGCCATCTATTCGTGCGCAGCAGGATGCAGTCGTCACCGCCACCACCACGACGCCGGTAGTATCATCGCCACCGCCACCCGTTCTCCCTCCACTCGCGTCTGCGCTGGTGGCTCTGCGTGGCACGTCAGGAGCGCAAGTCACCGCGCTGCCCCACGTCGTCGCAGCGATCAGCGACTTTCTCGACTATGGACTCCCCCAATTCTGGAGTCTGCCAAGAGCCTGTGAGGCGAACCTCCTGTCGCTCCTGCCTCGACTTGCCGTGCGTGGGATATCAACTGGCATCGACCCGTACTACTGGAAGTATCAGTGCGGCCAGGGACTGGTCTCCGCTGTGAAGCACGACAACTTGGAGATGGTCGAGTGGCTCCACGAGTGCTGTCCAAGGGTGTTACCGTACAACGCGATGATCGAGGCTGCAAGAGCAGGGAACGTGCGTTTGCTGAAGTGGTTCGAGAATCATCACGACCGTATCGTGTGGCTTCCGGATGTGATGGACGCAGCGGCGTCCGCGGGTCATACGGAGGTGTTCCAGTACCTGCACAGCCAACCGGAGAAAGCTATGCACGACGCCAATCGCGTGATTGGAGCTGCAGTTCGAAGCGGCCATCTTGACACCTTGAAAAGGGTCCACGACCATTACCGACATCTCGTAAAGAAGCCCTTACGAGCCGTGGATGGTGCCATTCGCAATGGGCACACGGAAGTTGCCAAGTTTGTGTACAATCATCAGAAGGTGTACGGCGAAGATCTCCTCGTTGGCCTTGACTGCGCGGCAAGAGCAGGGGACCTTGAGATGGTGCAGTGGCTCTGCCTAAAGGCAGCCCTCGCCCGCGACCAGTTGTACAAGGCAATCGAGTCAGCGGCGCAAGGCGGGCATCTACACGTCGTGCAGTGGCTTCACGAGTACCGTCCGACTGCTACCAGATGGACGGCGAGATCGATGGTCAATGCAGTACTCGTGCAGTGGCAGCAGAAGAGCAACACGGAGGGGTGGAGTAGTACCCTTGCGATGGACTACGCAGCTGCAAACGGTCACGTCGACGTTGTGAAGTGGCTTCACGAGAACCGAAGTGAAGGATGCTCTTCATCGGCGATGGACTGTGCTGCCGCGAACGGCCATCTGGATGTTGTGAGGTGGCTGCATGAGAACCGGACCGAAGGGTGTACGACAGGCGCGATGAATTGGGCAGCTAGGGATGGCCATCTCGACGTCGTCAAATGGCTTCACGCAAATCGAGAAGAAGGATGCACCACCGAAGCGATGAACGCTGCTGCTATGAGAGGACACCTCGACGTCGTCAAGTGGCTTGACAGCAACCGCGACGAAGGGTGTACTACCGATGCGATGGACCTCGCTGCTATGAACGGACACCTCGACGTAGTTGAGTGGCTTCATGGTCGCGGAGAACGTTGTACAGTCGAGGCTATGGACAATGCTGCCAAGAACGGCCATCTCAAGGTTGTCAAGTGGCTGCATGAAAATCGAACCGAGGGTTGCACGGTCATGGCGATAAACTTCGCGGCTGGCCAGGGTCACCTCGAGGTTGTTGAGTGGCTTCATGACAGCCGCAGCGAAGGATGCACGACGAATGCTATGCGATGGGCTGCGATGCACGGACATTTCGAAGTCCTGCTCTTTTTGCACGCTAATCGCAGCGAAGGGTGTGGCATTAATGCGATCGGCGGTGTCGCTGAGTGTACCGCGAACATGGAGATTGTGCAATGGTTGCACACGTACTATCCTAGCTCACTGAATATGGACGCGATGAGGCTGGGTGCCAGCTATATGCCTGCTCTTCTCGACCATTTGCTAGGGTAAGTTCCGTCGATTGGATAACATATACTTATTCGAAGTAGAAGACACTGCAGACTGACGTGTGCGTTTGTGCAAAAAAGCTTTGCGCCACCCCGTTGTTTCGTCTACTTTTACCGTTAAAAACCTGCAGATATCCTACATAGTCACCCGCTCGCTATCTGTTTGATATAGTTATGCCTTTGTGGATTATGCAAGTATTGCGCTTTGGACGAGACAAAATCTTCGCGGTTTCATACTTTGGAACTTGCTTCTGTATTCGAAGTTGAAGCGAGTTGCGCAAACTGTGTTTGCCCGGGTCCCAAATAAGTGACACTTGGAACTAAGAGGCCGGTGTTTTTTAACCATTACATGAGCTTTGCCGATTTCAAGAAAGCTAGTTCTCTGGGCGGGTCGACACGCTAAGCGCGATGGCCGAACAACTGATGTTCTGGCTCGGTCGTACGACATTTGCTACATGTACCAGCCGTCAATTTGGTAGGATATATATCCCTTCCCCACTGGTCAAAGATCACTGACGGATGGTGGTGCGAGGAACGACTACCTCGTTGTGGCGGAGAAACTTCGCGGAGAACCCAACGGAAGGGTTCACAACAGAAGCAATAGATTCTGCTGCCAGGAAGGTCGATCCTACAGTTGTGAAGTACCGAGATAATCGTGAAATGGCTCCACGAGAATTGAAGCGATGGTGGTAGAGCCGATGAGTTGAAAAATGCTGTGACGTATAAATGTTTCGACTTGCTGCTCTTTTTCCACGTGGACAAGCAAAGGATGCGCTCAGAATGACTTGTGAAATAGCTACTGCTAGTATTCATACCACGATCGCATGAAGAGTGAGCAGTGGCTTCCACAAAGCAACCCTGGCGCGGCGTGATACAAAAGGTTTCGGTTGAGCGATGACTACCTCCAGGTGTTGCTCGATATATATGCTAGGAGTCGCGTTTTAGATTGGCTATGGAAAAGTTCGCATGACCTGAACTACCAGTGGTGAAGGCTCAAGTTATCTTTCAACTGGATTCCCTTTCCACCTAGCGATTTTACTTGTGTGGTACTTGATAGCACTAACTTCTTTGGTTGTCCTTGACAACTACTGTACAGTGTGGTTAAACACTACCCGGGAGTTGAGCACTGCTCGTAAGCGGGGTCACGGAATTCCTAACTACACCGGCTAGACATGACATCGAGTAGTGAACAATTCTCGTCCCATTCTTGTGCAGAACACGACAGGACCTTGAAGCTGGTGAGTGTCGTCAGCATCTCTTCCTTGCACCTCGCCAGTAAAGTTCGCAGAAATATCATGCGTACTTAATCGTGCAAATAATTCCCTCGTGTCAATCGAAATGCAAGAAAGATCAGCACTAAGAAATACAACGGCGGCAGCCATGAGCTCGCCGTCTGTGACGGCTTCTTCTACAAGACTGCAGCAGATGCCTCCCATCCCATCCCAGCCACCGCGCACCAAGCGCCGATGACGCCTTCGACTTCCGAGGACCACTCGTCACCCTTACGAGACAAGTCTACTCGAATCATGTCGATTTGAAAAGTGGTTGCAAGAACATCGGACCCTGCACTTGGGGTACATGCTGACCGCAAATTGCAGTACACGAAACTGATATCCCACGATGTGCCATTCACACCCACCTAAGCATGGTCCCAGCACTGCGTAGCATCAGCAGGAGCAACAGACTCCATTCCGCCACTCTGGCCATGCTTTTTTATCAAGACTTCTAAATAGCTCGAATACGTGCATTCTGGTCGCGATGCGTAATGAGGCTGGCTGATACAGTTATTCTGGAAATACCAAGGAGGCTTTGCGAAGCCCCAGACTCAAATCACGGTACTAATAGTTTTCTGGATACTCTTAGTAGTACACTTGCTTGGCAGTCTCGCATCTGCGAACATAGACGAAGTCTGCACAGATGTACCCTCTGAATAACTTTCAATCTTTGATAGTAGAAGCGAGCAACTTCAGATTGGGAACTAACGAACGTATTCTAAAGTTCAATACTGTGATTCGTTAGATGAAGTATCTTTTGATCCAGCTGAAAGCAGGCATCTATCTACTTGAACAAGTGATCGATGAGCGCAGGCATGTACATGCCTCGCGATCGCAGAGTGTCAATGTCCACGGAGCCTGGATAGTTGCTGTTGAGCCACTGGACGATCTCCATATTCTCGGCGACGCATTGCGCGACACCGTTGATCACGTTTTGCGAACAGCCCTCGTGGCGGTTTGCTTTCAAGAAGAGCAGCACTTCGAAACGTCCATTCTCCGCAGCGGATTCCATCGCGTCGGTCGTGCATCCTTCGCCGCGGTTCTCGTGCAGGAACTTGACGATTTCGAGATGGCCGCGTCCAGCTGCGAGGTTCATCGCTGCTTTACTGCACCCCTCTGCGCGATTGTCGTGAAGCCATTTGACAACATCGAGGTGTCCGTTCATCGCAGCGTAGATCATCGCGTCAGTTGTGCAGCTTTTTCCACGACCATGAAGCCACTTGATTACAGCGAGGTGTCCGTTCGCAGCCGCACCGTCCATCGCTTTTTGGGTGTACTCTTTCTTTCGATTACTGTCCAGCCACTTGACGATGTCCAGATGCCCGTTCACAGCAGCACCGTTCATCGCATCTGCCGTGCACCCTTCGCTGCGATGCGCATAAAGCCACCTCACAATGTCAATGTGGCCGTTCCTAGCTGCCGCGTTCATCGCGCGTGTCGTGCATCCTTCCGTTCTGTTCTCGTGCAGCCACTTCACGATGTCCGGGTGACCATTCTCAGCAGCTTCATCCATCGCGTCGACTGAGCAACGCTCCGTGTCATGCTCGTGAAGCCACTTCACGATGTCGAGATGTCCGTTGGAAGCCGCGTAGTCCATCGCATAGGTACCGCGTGCTTCGCTTCGACTCTCGTGAAGCCACTGCACAAGTTCTAGCTTCCCAGACTGCGCTGCATTGCCCATCACTGACTTCGTCGCCCCATCAGGATAATGCTCGTAGAGCCACTGCACGATGTGCAGATGCCCGCCTCGCGCAGCCGAGTCGATCGGCATATGGCTCCTGCCGCGGACTGCTCTGGATTGGGAGTAAAACCACTGGACGAGCTCGAGGTCTCCTGTTTTCGCCGCGCTGTTGATGCCTTTGAGGAATTGGACATCGTACTGCTGAGGATGACTGAACACGAACTTGGCTACATCAGTGTATCCGCTGCGAATGGCGTCATGCACTGCATGCAGACGTCCCGCCACACACTTCTTGTGGTGATCGTGGAGCCATTTCATCACATCCAAGTGACCCCTGCGTGTTGCACAGGCAATCGCGTTACTGGTTGCGTACCGCTCAGTGTTCGGGCGGTCATAGAGCCATTGGAGCACGTTCAATTGCCCAGTGGAGGCGGCCGCATCCATCAACTCCGGAAGCCGCACTGCGCGCTCGTGACGATCAGCGAGCCACTCCAGCAGCTGCACGTTACCCGTCCTTGCGGCTTCGATCATCGCCTTGTAAGGCAACACTCCTGGGCAGTGCTCGTGCAGCCACTCGACCATCTCCAGGCTGTCGTGCTTCACCGCGTACGCGAGCCCCTGGCTGCACTGATACTTCCAGTAGAACGGGTCGTCGCCGATTGATACACCACGCGCTGCAAGACGAGGGAGCAGCGGCAGTAGGTTGGCCTCGCAGGCTTGCGGGAGGCTCCAGTTTCGAGTGGAACCGTCATCAAGGAAGCTGGTGATCGCTGTGACAACACGAGGCAACGCGGCGATTTGCGCTCCTGCTCCAGTGCGCAACACGACCAGCACAGCCCTGGCTGGATGCTCCGTCACACTCACCGCTGCTGCTGCTGGCGTGGTCGTGGCTGCCGGTCGCGTCCGGTGAGAAAAATGTGAAGAATGTGCCATGATTTGCGTCGCGGTTGTTTGTCTGATCGGGTAAGTTTGAGAGTGATTGGGGAAAGTTTGATCAGGATTGGATGGGTTGATTTTCGTCGGTTAAGTACGCATGCTTGGTGTATTCTGATTCGAGTAGGCTGGACGACTGAAGTGACACGATGTGCTCCGAATGAACTGTGTTATAATATGAATGGGTATTGTGGGAACACAGCACGTGGGAATTATGCAAGTGGCTGCACGCACACTACAACACCCTGGCTCAGCGTGTCGTGGTTGGCAAAGTGCGTACAGCATTTATGACAACAATTCACACGAAAAAACATAGTGTAACACACATTATAAGTATTTTGTTGACGTCGGCTACCTATTCGAGGACAGGTTTCTCTTAGTTTCTAAGTCCACACATCGAATTTCCACACCTCTTGGACGTGCGGCGCATCTGCGTCGCATCTACGCCTCGCAAACGCGAGCGAATCCCTTCGGCGAGTGATACTGGATCCTCTATTTTAGGGTATTATTCCTATTTTCTCGCTTTGTCCGTCTTGCCAGATTGTTGGGGCTTTTGGTTCCAAACTATTCAACAAGATCTCACGGGAAGAGCAGGAGCTTCTCTCTCTCTCTCTCTCTCCCCTCCCAACACCGCACACACATCCGCAGGTATGGCGACGACGGCTCCACCACCTCTCCCCACGCTCGCGCCTGTGGTACTGGCGCTACGCAGTGACCGATGTGCTGTGTTACCGCACGTCATCGCAGCGATCAGCGACTTTCTCGATTGTGGACTGCCGCAGTTCTAGAGTCTGCCAAGAGCCTGTGAAGCGAACCTGCTATCGCTGCTCCGCGCTCTCGCTGCGCGTGGGATATCAGACGATGTGGACCCGTACTATTGGAGGAACCAGTGCAGACAGGGACTGGTCTCCGCTGTGAAGCACGACAACTTGGAGATGGTCGAGTGGCTCCACGAGTGCTGTCCAAGTGTGCTGCCATACAACGCGATGATCGAGGCAGCGAAGACCGGAAACCTGCGTCTGCTGAAGTGGTTTGAGGCTCGTCACGACCGTATCGTGTGGCTTCCGCAGCTGATGGAGACAACAGCCTCAGCCGGTCAGACAGAGGTGCTCCAGTGGCTCATCAGCCGCACTAACGTCGTTGGGTGGTTCATCAGTAATGCCATATCGTCTGCGATTAGAGGCGGCCATCTCGATACGGTGAAGTGGCTGTACGCGCATCACAACAGTTCAGAGCTTGACCCTGCGATCAAAGCTCTCGATGCTATCGAGAACGGACATTCGGAGATCGCAAAGTTCCTGTTGACCCATCCCAAGCAGTACGGGGCAGAGCTGGCGGGTGTATTAAGCTGTGCTGCTGAGAATGGCGATCTCGAGATGGTTCAGTGGCTCTACTCCAACGTGACCGTGCCAGTCAGCGAGACCTTCTACAAGCCAATCGACCGAGCTGCCAGTCGCGGTCATTTACATATCGTGCAGTGGCTCCACAGCCACTATCATGCCACTGGATGCTCGCGATCAGCTGTGGATAATGCAGCGAAGTGGGGGAGCCTTGAGGTGGTGCAGTGGCTTCACGCGAACCGAAACGAAACGAAGGTTGTACGATAAAAGCGATGAATCACGCAGCTTCCAAGGGACATCTCGAGATTGTACAATGGCTCCAGGAGAATCGGACTGAAGGGTGCTCGACGGACGCCATGACCCTTGCGGCTGGTCAGGGTCATCTCGACGTTGTCCAATAGCTCCACGAAACCGCAGAGAAGGATGCACCCCCGAGGCGATGCGACTCGCTGCGCTCAATGGCCGCTTCGAGGTCCTGCTGTTTCTTCATCACACCGCAGCGAGGGCTGTGGGGCGAACGCCATAGCCGGATTCAAGGCGTGCGTCAAACACATGGAGGTGATGCAGTGGCTGCATGCAGATTATCCGAGCGCTGTCGATATTGACTCGTTGAGGTTCAGCACAAACTACATGCCTGCGCTGCTCGACAATATTTTGGAGCTCTCGTCAGCGGTCTGAGTGAATATGATCAACAGCAGTATCCAGTTCGCTCAGCAGCGCCAAGCAACCACTGCAATTAGCATGTTTCTCGTGGATCTACTATCTAGCAGATCACCAAGCCAATGCTCGACTGGGCAGCAGCACACGTCCCTGACCCATCGCTTTCATCATTTGCTTTCATCAATTGGGACAGCAGCCCAAGTCGCTGATTGAGCCAAAATGTTCCTCCAGCCGGGTTGTGGCGTGGAGGTGGCCCCCGATGGCGAAGCCAGACATGACGGCTTGGGATGAACTCGCGGCTCCAGGTGGGTTCGAGTGACCGAACTGGTTGGTGCCTCGGCGGAGAGGGTACCCCGCGCTTGATGGATTTGGGGATATGTGTCTGTACTGAGAAGGCATGCTGAACCATGACGACAAGCTGATACCAGCCACGTGCACTTGCACCGTCTATATGGTCGTTAGCCAAATGACACTGAAGGAATCTATCCAGGATAAGAGTTTAAGATCATTGTCGACCCCTCATCCGCCGTGTAAGTCAAGTGAGTGCCTTTCCGAAAGGAACAACAAGGGCACCAGTTTGACAAGTCCGTCTATCTCATGGAAGCAGCCATGGGTCACCTTCTCTCACATTTGATTGGCCAATAAAGCCCAGGAATATTGTTTCTCAGGAGAACAATTGCGATCTTCCACTTTTCCACACAGCAGCGGCATCTCACGCTGTGTGTGTCGACTGACTGCTCGCAGCACGCCACATCGCGTCCTGTCAACTCGCTCGCCGCTTCGACGCTTGCAGCATTCGCCGCAACCTTCATCGCTCGCTCCGAGCGTCTACAGGCGGGGCGGCAGCGTCCCAGAGCATTTCGCCACCAGCCTCCTCATCAGCACCACCGGTACGTGCCACCTATCGCAAGTCTCTCGGTGCCAGCCCTGGATTGCAGCGTGCGCCACTAGCCCGTAAGTACCAGTCATGACAACCGCCCTAACTGAGCTCACTTTGCTTCTCATTGGATGCAGACACTCCCAGCAACCACACCGGCAGTGGTAAACATTATGCAAGCGACACTGCCTCCTCTACCGCCACTTAGATCTGTGCTGGTCATACTGCGTACTGGGACCGGAGAGCAAGTCGGCGCGTTGCCTCACGCCGTCGCGGGGATCAGCGAGTTTCTCGACTGCGGGCTCCCTTGGTGTTGGAGTCTTCCGCGCACCTGTGAAGCCAACCTTGCGTCATTACTCCCTCGCCTTGTTTCTCAAGGGATAGCAGACGGAGTCGACCCGTACTACTGGAAGTATCAGTGCGGACAAGGACTGGTCTCCGCTGTGAAGCACGACAACCTCAAGATGGTCGAGTGGCTCCACGAGCATTGTCCAAGCGTGCTGCCATACAACGCGATGATCGAGGCTGCAAAGACAGGGAACCTGCGTCTGCTAAAATGGTTTGAGGCTCGTCACGAGCGGATCGTGTGGCTCCCGCAGCTGATGGACGCAGCTGCTTTCAGTGGCCACACCGAGGTGCTCCAGTGGCTCTACGACCGCCCAAAGAACAGCGAGTGCAATGCTGGAGTTGCTCTTTCCGCAGCAGTTCGAGAGGGTCATCTCGGCACTGTCTGGTGGCTCCACGACCACTTTGGACACCTCGTAACGGAGCCTCTGCAAGCCGTGCATTATGCCATTCGCAGCGGGTACACCGATGTAGTCAAGTTTGTATGCAGTCATGCCCGTCAGTACGATGTGAACTCCGCCACGGTGATCAACAGTGCGGCGAGAGTAGGAGACCTCAAGCTGGTCCAGTGGTTCTGCTCCAAGTCAACTCCAGTGAGCAACATGTTCTACAAGCCGATCGATTTGGCCGCGCTCGGTGGTCATCTACACGTCGTACAGTGGCTACACGATCATCATCCTGACGGCGGTACAGCTAAAGCGATGATCAATGCAGCGCAGTGTGGGAACCTTGAACTCGTACAGTGGCTCTACGAGCATCGAAGCGAAGCTCGTGGCACGAACGCGATGGATTACGCGGCTGCAAGCGGTCATCTCGATATTGTCCAGTGGCTTCACACGCAACCCTCGGAAAAATCTACAGTCGAAGCGATGGACAAAGCTACGGAACACGGCCACCTCGAGATTGTGAGGTGGCTGCATGAGAACCGGTCCGAGGGCTGTACGAAACGCGGGATGGACTCAGCAGCTAGGAACGGCCACCTTGAAGTCGTGCAATGGCTCCATGCGAATCGCAGCGAAGGGTGCACGATCGATGCGGTGAACGGTGCTGCTGCGAATGGGCACCTCGGCGTTGTCAAATGGCTTCGAGGTAGTCGAAGTGAAGGCAACACTTACAAAGCGATGGACGGCGCGGCAGCGAACGGTCACCTCGAGATCGTTGAGTGGCTTCATTGGTGGGGAGAAAACTGCTCAACTAGAGCGATGAGCTACGCCGCAAAGAACGGACACCTCGAAGTTGTGATGTGGCTCCACTACAACCGAACCGAGCGATGCCGCACGAGTGCGATGGACCTCGCAGCGGAGCACGGCCATCTCGACGTTGTCAGGTTCCTGCACGAGAACCGCAGGGAAGGGTGCACGACTCGCGCGATGGAAGCGGCTGCGGAGAATGGCCATTTCGAGATCCTGCTCTATTTGCATGCGAATCGCAGTGAAGGTTGTGGTTGGAACGCGATCGACAGTGTTGCTGAATGCATCGCGCATATGGAGATCATACAGTGGCTGCACAGCAATTACCCTGGGTCGGTGAATATCGATGCCTTAAAGCGGGGAGGCGGCTACATGCCTGCTGTTCTCGACCATTTGCTCGTGTAGGCGTCTGCTGGCTTCTTCAAAAGGCGACCAGAGGAAATGTGTGTGTGGTGTATGCAAGAGGCCATTGATCTATCTGTCGCTCGCTGCCTTTGAGTAAATACGAGTTTGCTCACTTCTACGAGTTCTAATTTCAGTGTTCCTCTGCAAAAAAAATACTACAGTGTACTTGAGTAGAATTCGCAAAGGAGGAGGGAAGATGAAATCATGCAATGAAGCCAACAGCAAGCACGTTCAGTTTGGCTGAAAAAAGGCAAATGTTAACACATGTCGGCTCTATCTCCTTGCACGTAAATCGTAGCGAAGGGTGTGCTCCCCATCCGCTGCGCTACGGGTATGTGGTCATCAAGCACATGGAGGTGTGCAGTGGCTGCATTCTCAGTACCCTGGCTCGGTTCATGTAAACCACATGAGATTGTACAACGCACACATGGCACGAGTGCTTGAACCCGCACATGGGCTGACTACTTCCGAATGAAGGCACGCACGGACTTCAGAGCAGGGCAGATTCAGCGTGTACCATCCGTCACCGAGCAAGACATTGGATGACCTCTGCAATCTGAAAACGTTTGTCGGGTGTCACTGTATCAGGTGTGGAAGGTTATACCCATTTCGGTAAGTTCGCCCACAGAAACCAGGCGCACTTAGTCGTGCCAAAGAAAATCACCACCAGCTTGAACCTCAACATTCTCTCCCTCTCCTGTTCGCGTTGGTCACATCTCAAACAGAAGCGAAGCACTCAAGCACAGCCATTTTGACCAGCGTCAGCGCATTCTTCATCCGCCCCATCAGGTGCAGCAGCAAAGCCCCACCACGTCAGTTGAGGTGCCGACTGTGAGTCCATCACGAGAGCGCCGTGTGGCTCAGCCGATGCAGCTTTGTCCACCATTAACGGGGTCGGACGGCAGTGCTCAAGTATCTGTTCAACCACCCGAAATGTGGCGCGGTTCGGGTCAAACAGGCGATCGCCTGTGCTGTTCGAGGAGGTCATTTGGACACTTTGCAGTGGCTCCACGAACAAAATGGGAGAGATGTGCTCAAACTCACGCACGCCGCGAGCAGAGCCATGGGCAGTGGACATACGGAAGTCGTGAAGTTTCTCTTTGACCACCATGAGCAGTACGACATCGATTTGAGCGCTGGAGTGCTCTGGGCTGTCGGACGAGACGATCTCGAGATGGCCCAGTGGCTTTGCTCGAAAGCACCCGCCGCAATCACCAGTCTCACGATCAACAAAGCAGTCAGTATCACCGAAGAGTTCGGTCACTCACGCGTTCTGCAGTGGCCCCACGAGCACCATCCACCCGGATAACCTTCGAAAGCGGTGGGCAACGCAGCGGGGAGTTGTCATGTCTACACTTAGTGACTTCACGAGATTTGCACTGAGGGGTAAACTTCTAAACTTCAGCTGCAGCTCGGAGGGGTCCGCTCGACATTGTGCAGTGGCTCCACGGGAATCGTCAGAAGAATGCACACCACAGGCGGAGCTTGCGGCACGCGACTGCTTCCTGAATGATGTGCGATGGCTGCACAAGCACTGCCACGAGGGCTGTAAAGTAAACGAAGACGCGATGGAAATCACGGCAGTGAATGGCTACCTCAAGGATGTCCGTCCGATGGTCTTCTCGACGATGGCAATGGCTAGACGAGAGTCGATCCGAAGGATGCAGGCGCCACCAAGGCGACGCCCTTTGCCGCGACGAAAGGCTATTTCCACGTCGCGCTCGTCTTGCACAAAGCACTTCACAGCGCATCAAGCGCCTGGAAATAGTCCAATGGCTGCGTGGGAAGTATTCTGGCTCGGTTAACACTGAAGGCCTGATATCGGGAGGCAGCTACAAGTAAGCCTCCTGGCTCTGGCTGAGCGTTGACGAGTTAAGATCGCGATGCAGATACATGCCTGCAGTACTAAGCCATGTATGGGGCTCGTGACCGGGGCTTAAGAGCTAGTCGCGGTCGTTTAAATCCAAAGAAGGAGACACAGCTCGCGAATCAAGGGATCACACGATCGCATTTCTAACGTATCGTTTATATTTTTCGCTGCTTGTTTATAGGAGACCAAAACTAATTGTATGAGAGAGAACCATTTTGTTTAATCACAGACTGCCAGCTTTCTTCACTGCAGTCAGGAGCCTTGGGATGGTTGGATGCGCTTCTCTTTCTAGTTGTGGGCATTCATTTCGAGCGAGATCTCCTGCACCGCCTTGATAAAAGTGTTGACGTGCGCTGGGTCCATGTCTGGGAAGCAGCCGTGGCCAAAGTTCGCCACGTAGCCCTGGGTGCCGAACGCCTTGAGCATCTTCTTCACCTGCTCGCGGATGATCTCCGGCGATGCGTAGATCGCGCTCGAGTCAAAGTTGCCCTGGAGCGACACCTTGCCCTTGACGATCTTGCGCACCTCGGCTGGGTCCGACTGCCAGTCGAGACCCAAGCAGTCGTACTGGGTCTCCGCCAGCTGCGCGTAGGCGTACGGCGTGCCCTTGGAGAAGCACACGATCGGCGTGTCTGGGGTCGCGTCCTTCACGCGCGCGGCGATCTGCGCCATGTACGGGAACGCGAACTCAAAGTAGTGCTCCTGGGTCAGCACTTCCGCGCCGACGCTCTCGAAGACCTGAAGCGCCTGAGCACCGGCACGCTGCTGCGCGATCAAGAAGTTCACGCACACATCCGTGACCGCCTGGAGGAGGTTGTGCGCGGCTTGAGGGTGCTGTGGGTAGCGACAACAGACAACAGACAACAAAGAAACGAGTTAGCTCTCATACTCGCAACTACGATAACTACGCGCACAGGATTATAGCATACCTGGTACAAAAAGGTCTTGAGGATCGCCTTCGTGCGGCTGCCGCCACCTTCGATCATGTAGCACAGCAGCGTCAGCGGCGCGCCAACGAAGCCGATCAAAGGCACTTCGCCCTTGATCTCCTGACGAGCGAGGTTCAGCGCGTCCATCACGTAGCCCAGCGTCTTCTCGATGTTTGGGTTCAGCTCGAGCTTGGCGATGTCTTCCGGGTGGCGGATCGGGTTTGGCAGCACAGGGCCGACGCCAGGCACCATCACGACTTCCATGCCCATCGCCTAGAAACAACAAGCGTTGTGTCTGGTGAGCAAAGTGCACTACACACACAGCAACAGTGAAATGACAGGAGAGGCTTTAGTTTACCTGTGGGATGACGAGGATGTCGGAGAAGATGATGACCGCGTCCATGTGGTAGCGGCGCAGTGGCTGCAAGCTCACTTCCACAGCGATCTCAGGAACACCGCACATCTGCACAACCAACAACAACATCACATTTACACACGTCAGCGTCACAAGATCACACGCCCAATAAATAATAAAGCATTCTGCGTCACACATACCGTGAAGAACTCGTATCCGGAGTTGCGCAGCGCACGGAACTCTGGCAAGTGACTGTAACGAGCAAATCAAACACACATGACAACAATCAGCCTCAAATGCGCCATATCAGCAGAGCACACACACACACACACACACACACACACACACAAAAAACGCACCGTCCGGCCTGGCGCATGCACCACACGGGCACGCGCTCGGTCTTCTCGCCCTTGAGCGCGCGCAGCAGCAGGTCGTTCTTGAGCTTGGGCATCTGGTCGAGCGGCAGGCGCTTGAGCGGCGTGCGCACGCTCGGGAAGGGCTTGCTCTTCTGCAGCGCCTTCTTGCGCGCCAGGATGAGGCGGATGGCGGCCAGCGCGGCCAGCGCGATGCCCAGCGAGCGCACGGCGGCGACGGTCGTGGAGCTCTCGGCCATTCTGTTGTTGTTGTCGACACGTGTGCTTGTGCTGTGTGGGGCTGGGCGGGTCTTGCAGCGGCGCTCTTTCGGAACTGACCTCAACTCGTATCCAGCAAAAATGGGAAGCTACTCCTGATGGGCTGTCGCGACTTTACTTACACACACTCCTGCCGATACAGTTAATACAGGTGATGAATTGGGTCTGGTCTCGATACAAAACAAAAGCAGAGGAGCCGCAATTCAATTTGTAGGGATAGGGTAACTGATTTGGGTTTCACTTTCTAGTCTTTGGCTCGCTTGTTGGTTCCAAGCATTAGAATTTGAGCTCAGTTTTGGTCATTAAATGGAGGTGTTTCTAAAGCAAGGCAATTGGGAATGATTGCACATCTTGGGTATAAAGACCATCACGCTTCGCAAACCAAGCACAAATCATTTATGAATCGCGAACTTACGCCAAAACGACTTTACTGTTCGGTTGACTTGGGTAGGAAAATGATCGAGAGGCAGATGACGCTCGTCTTATGCGGTAGTATGATTATAGAGGTTTTCGAATTTTGCTAGGAAATATAATTGTAAACTCTAGTGTGTTGCACTGGAAGGTGGCAGTTAGATCCAGGACTATTCACTTTTGAATTGAGTTGTGCTGAATTGATCTTGCTTTATTTCGTGTGGGTAGGACGATGTGTCCTGTATTTAAATTAAATTAGGATTATCGCGGAATGTATTTAGGAAAGACATTACTCTGCGATTACTGCGCGAGTTGTTTCTGTGATACTCCGCGCATTTCGTGCCCCTAATAGCGATTCCGAACCTGATGGCAAGTGCCATCGATATTTGACTGCGTTCAGAGCTCACTAACAGCGCGCTCAAGTAGGAGTCCACTTCGTCCAGATCTACATACAATTAATAATACGCAGCAGTGCTGATGAAGTGGAATCGATTTGTACATAAACTCCAAAGAAAGTGATCAAGCCAGCAAGTATCGCATGTATTCACGGCAGCGATTCTCCGTGGCCCAAAAAAAAACTCAACTCCTGGTCGTCTGATGTCCTTCACTACACTTTTTCTCTCGTGTTTCAGTTGGTGCGCGACAAACGAGCGAAAAAGCCAACCTAAATACAAACAACGGAGAGCAACACACACAACCAAGTGAAAATGGTTCGTTGACAATCTCGATTTTGCTTTGAATTGCTTGGAATCAGCTGGAGGTAGAAACTCCACACACGAGCAACAGTTCGCGATGCTGGTGTTACTGTAGCATGTTCTTCACAGGCAACATATTCATTCGCCTCGCTCGACATGCAAGTGGCCAAATATATGGCCAAGAAACGCTGGCACATAGTCGCCAATCGACCGCAACGCATCCAAGTCGACTGAGTCAGGATACTTCTCGTGCAGCCACTGGACGATCTCAGCGTTCTTGACGAGCGATGCACCAGTTTCAATCGCATTCGGAGCGCAGCCTTCGCTCCGGTTCGCATGGAAGAAGAGTAGGATTTCGAAATGACCATTCGCCGCAGCACACTTCATCGCTTTGGTAGTGCATCCTTCAATACGGTGATTGTGAAGCCACTTGACAACTTGTAGGTGGCCGTCTGTCGCTGCATCGTCCATTGCTCTAGCTGTGCAACCCTCCGTTCGATTCTCGTGCAGCCACTTGACGATGTCGAGGTGGCCGTTCCTTGCGGCAGACTCCATCGCGTACGTCGAACAGCCTTCATATCGGTTCTCGTGAAACCACTGTACTAGCTCGAGGCGTCCAGATTGCGCTGCATTGTTCATCGCTGCCTCCGTACACCCGCGTGGATGGTGGTCGTGTAGCCACTCGACACTATCGAGATGACCCCCTCGAACTGCAGAGGCAAACGCGATTCTGGTCGTGCATCCATGATTATTCGGGCGGTCGTACAGCCACTGGAGCATCTCCAATTGACCAGTCGACGCGGCTGAATGCATCATTTGCGGGAGCCACACCGCGCGCTCGTGACGCTCCGATAGCCACTCCAACAGCCACATATTTCCCGTTTTCGCAGCTTCGTTCATTGCGTTGTACGGCAACACACTTGGACAGTATTCGTGCAGCCACTCGACCATCGTGAGATTATCGTGCTTCGCCGCCCACACCAGTCCCTGGCCGCACTGATACTTCCAGGAGTACGGGTCGACACCAGTTGACACCCACGCGCAGCGAGACGAGGGAGTACCAGCATGAGGTTCGCCTCGCACGCTCTTGGCAGACTCCAGAACTGCGGGAGCCCATAGTCGAGAAAGTCGCTGATCGCCAAGGTGACGTGCGGCAGCGCAGCGATTCGCGCGCCTGCTCCGGAGCGAACCACAACCAGCACGGACGTGAGAGGAGGGAGAGGCGCTGTCGCCGGCTCGCTTGCTGCTCCCACTGCGGTGGCGTATTGCTGATGCGCCGTGGTGAATAAGGAGAACGAGAAGGCGGGGTGCTCATCTTTCCTCTCGTTGGTGGATTGGTTGTGTGCGTATGCGAGGTGATAAAGTAGAAAGCCATTATTTTTGAAATGGGTTGATTTATCAATAAGTTCGCAGCGCATGCTCGCCACTTATGCGGATGGAGGTGTTTGGGATTCATCCAAATCCGATGAGAGTCTCTCCTCTTTCTCACAAGTATACCTAACAATATTCCACTCTGCCACTCTGGAGTTCTCCTCCAGCGTGCTGTACGCCATTTCGTCAACTGGAACAGTGGGGTGCTGTCGAGTATTTCTGTGAACGGACTGGCACCTCACGATCAAATCCTAATACTTTCGGAATGAAATTGGTTTGTATTCTCAACATCGACCAATGTTCACTTTCTGAAATGTGGTTGTGGTCGTGGATATGGGGATTACGCGCGTTAGATGACAGAGCTGTTCGCTGACGGACACAGATGGCTCATCGGACACGCCTTGCACTTCGGAGCCTGCGCCTTGCAGATCGTCTGTCCGAAACTCACGACTTGCACGTTGATCGGCCCCCAGCACTCTCTCGGCAGCCAGTCTTCGAGCTCCTGTACACCAATCACCAGTAGGTCAACAAGAAGCAAGTGTCAGGCAAGCCATCGGAGACTGGCGGGTTTATGGCCCTAGACTCAGGGTCTTACCTGTTGCGTCTTTGTTGGGTCCTGCACTTTCGGGTTCTTCTTGTTCCATGTGTCGACCCATCCGAGGCGATTCGCGATCCGATGCACGTGCGAGTCCACACAAATACCCATGACCCTAGCACACAACAGCAAATCCACCGGTGAGCTGAAACCACGTCCTCTCAATTTCCATCCCAAAGCCTCACACTTCGCTTACTGGTGCCGCGCGACGGTCATCACGAGGTTCGCGATCTTCGGTCCGACGCCCCGCAACGCGATCACTTCCTCATAGGTTCCTGGGATGTCGATCACGTCGGAACCCAGCTTCTCAGCGCGCTGCTTGAGCACCAGCGCGGCTTTCTTGATGTGCTTGGCCTTGTTGCGGACCAAGCCAGCGGGGTAGATGAGCTGCGCGAGCTCCTCCTCGTCAATGTCGATCATGGCTTGCACGGTCAGCCCTGCGCATGACATGGAGGGATCAGTTCATTAGGTGGGTAAAATTACAAGGGCCAGGCTTTGATGACAACGGTCCATAGTTTGCCTCCCTCTCGGTCGACGAGACGCCCCACCGCTTCTCCGTTGATGCGGTCCTTGGTCAAGCTGCTGATCATCCCGAGCACCAGCATCTGGAAACGCCAAATGTGGGGTGGGTATTTGTCTTCGTTGTAGATGTAGAACTAAAGACCGCATTCAGAAACACAGTTAGCATGCGGGCTATAACTCAGTTCAGCCATACAACAGAAGACTTTCTAGGACTCACCGCACACCCGACTGCGTCTTCGATCGTCGTGTCTCGCGCTTCGCTCCGCTCCTGGATGATGCGGAGCATCTCCTTCCAGTGCGTCGGCGCTTCTCGATTCTCGCTTCACCCGAGAACTGACTTTGACTTCAGCTTCGGCTTCACTCACGCACAGCTTCTTCCTCCTCGTGGCTTTCTCGTATTTGATAACGTCCGCAGTCTCTGCTTCCACGACAGGAGCGAGCTGCTTGAGCTTTTTTGTCGTCGAGGTGGTGTCATCATCGACTAGCGCACTGGAGGTCTCCACTTTAATGATCCTCCCAACACGCTTGCTCGTTCCAGCGACACCAGCTTCACCAGTATCCTTCAAGTGGCGCTTTGTACTTGAGTTCCTCGTGGTGTTAGCCGAATTCTCCACCTTGAGAACTGGTGGTGGGGCTAGAACTTCTGCTTTTGACGCACTAAGTTGCGTGTTTCTCATGCGAAGTGGCTGCGTGGACGCTATGGCATGAGTGCGAACGGGATGAGAGTCGAGCGTCGGATGTACAGCAATGCGGTGAAGTACTCTGGCTGAGGAAGACGACGATGACCTTCTGGTGGCAATACGGCCAAGCGCGAGCATAGGTTCACTTTCAATAATGGAGTGTGGAGCGGAGGGCACCATCAGAATGGACTGACAAAGGAAAAAGAACAAAGAAGAATCAGTTTACGGCACAAGCATAGCCGTGATCACGACGACCTTCACTCGCGGTTCACATGTTGCAGCAAATCATAACCACCCAAATTAGAGGATCGATCTTTCGAGAGGATACCAAGTTGAAGGAGGCCCTGGGATTCCACTGTGGCGTAGGTTTGGTCTTGTGGTGATAAGGCACGGCGCAAGGCAAGACAGACAACTTTGAAAAACACATTACGATCATAGTATAGGGAGTATCTACCAGTGAGTTGCTGAATAGACCACGAGCGTGCGAGGAGATCTACAACCAGAGCGACAGCTAAGATTTTCTCTGTCAACTACTGAAGTTCGGTGGTGGTACTTCATTCACTGGGTTAATTAAACTTAAATGGCAGAGCTGTTCGCTGACGGGCACAAGTGGCTGATCGTGCACTCGCTGCACTTCGGTCCTCGTGGCTGACAGATCGTCTGACCGAACCCCACCAATAGCACGTTGATCGGTCCCCAGTGCTCTTTCGGCAGCCAGTCCTGAAGCTCCTACGATGTACAATAACGTTCAACAACAATAGCAAGTTAGTTTCTGTTCTTCACTACCAGTGGATCTAAAGAAAGCTTACCTGGCGCGTCTTCTCGGGGTCCTGGGACTTGGGGTTCTTCATGTTCCAGGTTTTCACCCACCCGAGGCGGTTCGAGATCCGGTGCACGTGCGTGTCCACGCAAATGCCGACGACGCTATCGACAGACACATTTACGAATCACATTCACGCTCACCAGTCAGTTCTACGGGTTGGCAACCCACACAGCAGTAGCGCTGGTTCACGCACTTGTTCCACGCGCAGTCCATCACGAGGTACGCCATCTTGGGGCCAACACCTGGCAATGCGATCAGATCTTCAAACGTGGTTGGAATGTCGATCACCTCTGGGTCGGCAGTTCCCGAAGACTCAGACGCTTGAGCCTTGAGGATCGACGCGACCTGCTTGATGTATCGCGCCTTGTTGCGGTAGAACCCGACTGGGTGGATGACTTGCGCCAGCTCCTTCTCGTCAATGTCCAGCATTGTCTGTACTGTCAGACCTGGAAATATTGGATGCGGTTAGTGGACAAACCAACAGAGCAAGGCAATATAAACTATTTAGGAGGTCAGCACCTCCTTCTCGCGCCAGGAGGCGCTCCATTGCGGCGGCGTTCACTGGGTCCTTCGTCTGGCTGCTCAGCATCGCGGACACGAGCGTGTGGAAGCGCCACACGTGCGGTGGATACTTGTCGTTGTTGAACATCTACAGGCACACGATAAACGCCACAACAAAAGCCATAGATACGTTTGCACAATAAGCACCAACGTAGACTCACATACCCAATTGGTTCCTTGGATCAACTGTAAACGCACCTCACAGCCCATGGTGTCCACCTCTGCGCTCCGCTTCGCGCGCATGGCCTGGATGCCGGTGACCATCGCCCCCCACTGCTCCGGCTCCTCTCGCTTCACGCGCAGCTCTTCCGTCTTGCTCACACGCTTTACCTTCTTCAACGTCGTCGTGACGTTCTTCACGTCCTCCGCCATGGGACTCACATTATCAACACCACCACCACCACCAGCAGATGAGCTCACATCTTCAAGCTTCAAGGCACCGCCTTCTTCCTGCTTGATCTCATATTCCAGCTTCACTGCTGCTGCCGCCTTGCGCTTCTGCGGCCGCGAAGTAGTCGCACTAGCCGCTACGGGCTCGGCCTTGATAACGGCAGCGGCATTTCGCGTGACTCGTGGGCTGCGTGTCGTCGTCCTCTTGGTCGTCTTCGTCTCAGTCGCTGTTGCTGTTGCTGCGCTGGCTGTGGTCGTCTGCGCTCGCGTTCGGAGCTGCATGGATCCTGTTGCAATGGAGGCGCGGCTGCTCCAGCTGGTCGTAGTGGTGGCGCTGGAAATCCGCTGCAGCAGTAGTCGCGATCCCGTTACCCGTCCGCCGATGAACATCAACGAAGGCGATCACTTGAAGAATGGTGACGACGACTCGCTTGAAAAAAACGTGCCACATTTGCTCCAAATAATTCCACACTCGATACGATTTTAAGTTTAAGCTAACGTGCCCACAAAGCTGAAACAGGAATATCGTGACAGCTGCAGTATCTCCTCTGGCAAGTACAAGTACGGATATAGCCCACATAAGTACGATCTTGCACGCCATATTGCGCAGGTTCTGGGCAGTTTGGCTCTTTGAGCATAAAGCAACAGCAAGCAAGCACAGTGGAGGAGGCGAGATGCCGACCGCGAACAAGGGCGTGCTCGTCAAGTGGTGCGTTCCAGGTGTCTCTATATTTTGGCGAAGCAGGCGGTGCACATAGTGCGCCTGTGTGCGTATGTATGGCTAACAATCGTTGTTTTGCTTCATCTGTTTTTGTACAGCGACCCCGCGACGAAGCAGTACTTGCTGCATCTGAACGAGACCGCCGTGCAGGTAATTGATTGATACGTTGTACAGCCAAGCTGGCGCTAGCCTCTATAAACCACCGTAGCGAATGTGCTGTAGCGTGTGTGCTGATATGTGGTATGTGTGTGTGCATTGTCTCTGTGTTTGTGGTACATTAGCACCGCTTTGTGATTGAAGATCTGGACGAGAACCATCTATTTATTGTGCCGGACCCGAAAGTGATCGCGTTCATCGAGAAGAAGATGGACGAGTGGAACGAGAAGAACACGTACCAGCCGCCCACCGGTTAGATCGTTCCTGCTGGCTCAAGCAGTACTGCAAGACAGCAAGACGGGGTTCTCGTATTAGCGTTGGCGACGACGGGATGATCCCAAGCGACTCCGTGAATGAATCTCGCCTCTCTTCATGGCGACGACTACTGTATAGCAGGCGTTTGAGCTTGCTAAATATCCACAATGACGTAGACATCCCAGTGATGGTATTGCTGCTGCGGTTGCTGTTGTTTGTCCTCCTGTGAATATTTTTGCTGCTGCTGTGGGTTGTGATCGCTGTCTGATTGCTGGTGTTCGTGCTCCAGGATCTGGAGACAATTGACGGGCAAAGATGCGCATTAGAACTCTCTCACTCTCTTTTTCTAAGGACAGGCTAGATACCCAATCGCACAGCTCACCTGCATGTTGGAGTACGTGATCGCCTTCACCTCGGTGCCCTACCAGCAGACGCAACAGCACAAGAGATCTCCCCAGGTCAGCTCGGCTCGTTGTCCCTGTTCTCCCTTCATTGCCTAGTACCTACGGATGCTTCTTCAGATCAAAGCGCTCGCCTCGTCCGACTGCGCGGATCGTGAACGCTGACTTGGCGTCAAACGCGATGAACTCAACGGCTTTCGTGACAAACCCGTCGGTCGCGAACTGGAACAGGAACTCGTCCATGAAGTTGTACAGCAGCGAGTGCACATCGTGGCCTGCAGAAGTGAATACCCGGTCAGCAGGTCACGCCAAACAAAGTCAAGTCAATGCAGAGTTCATTAGCCTGTACTGACCGTCAGCGCTGACTGTGATGTGCTGCTCCGGGTCTATCTCGACAGTGTCGAGCTCCGTGATGTAGCCAAACATGCCCACCACCGCATTCGCGAACGCCTCCTGCAACGTGTCGCCCCCTGGAAGTTCACAGCACAAGCACAGCAGATCAGAAGGTGCCGACAGCCAACCAGATTGAATCCACGGAGGTGCAAAGTCCTAGAAGCGTATTGTGGTTTGCCAATGAGCAAACAAGAGTCTCTCTTTCTCTCACTTACAGGAATGGAACTGAATGTCCGCTGTGTGGTCCAGATCTGTTGAGGCGTTAGTGGGTTTATAAGTGCACATATGAAGGATGAACATGCAGTTGTTTGCGAGAACTTACACTCATACTTGGCGAAGCGCTCAGGAGGACCTGAAGTACTCATCATGGACTCGACTTCTTTATTGTCGTCCTCTCTGGCCGTGCCATCATCATGAGGAAGTCGCGCGGCTGATTCTTGCAGCTGGTGCTGCCTAGGAAGGTGACGTGTTGACTCCACCATCTCAGACGCTGCCATTGTCATTATACGCTCTCCCCCAGAAGCCCCACGCACCGCGTTACCAGCAGCGCTCTCGCTGCCGCCTGACACGCGGCGGAAGCGCCTTCGCGCTCTCCATTATCGTTATGATCTACTCCTGTTTCACGCCAAATACGAGTGTGATACTTCTCGGGGCTTCGAATATGGAAAGAATGGAGACGATCGATCTGATTCCTCATAAGCTCAGTACCACATCCATGCAAATACATTGGTCCTTTATTCTCACTTGCTCACGGACGGGTAGAACGTGCCTTTCTTCACGACAAACTCGATCGGCGGGTCGACCATTTCGTAGATCACCTGCTCCCACTGGGTTGCGCGGAGCACGACAAAGTCCGCGTGCTTGCCCACTTCAATGCTACCATGGGTGGCGGAACGATCAATTGATGCAGCGGCGTTGATTGTCGCGCCGACGAGCGCTTCGTTCATCGTCATGCCGAAGAGCACGCACGCCATGTTCATGGTCATGGGCATCGACATGCAGTGCGCGTTCGGGTTGAAGTCGCTTCCGAGCGCGACTGGCACACCTGCTGAGATCATCTCGCGAGCTGGAGGGCTCGGCAGCTTGAGGATGTATTTTGTCGTCGGCAGCAGCACCGCAAAAATCGGATCTGGCGAGTGGCTCGCCATGGCGCCAATGTCCGTGGTCGTGAGCATCTCGCAGTGCGAGATCGCGTGCGCGTGGAGGTCGGACGCCAGCGTGCCTGACTGCATCGGGTGGATCTCGTCGCCGTGGAAATTGATCTTGAGACCGGCCTTGGCGCCGGCGTCCAAGATGCGACGCGTGTCGTCGTGCTCAAACACACCCTTCTCACAGAACACATCACTACAGAGGCACACAGGAAAATGAATAGTTAGCTACCGCCATATTCATCCGTAGTCGACCACAATAAGTACAAGTACTTACATGAACTCTGGCGAGATCGTGCCTTCTTGCATGGCCTGGGCGACTGCCGGGATCTGGTTCTGGATGATGTCCTCCGTCGCCTCCGCAGCCGTCATGCCCTCGGGCACCGAGTGGCCACCGAGAAAGTTCGAGACGATCTCCACGGGATGCTTCGCATTGTGCAGCACGCGCAGCATCTTAAGTTCTGTCGCGGTCTCGAGTCCGTAGCCGCTCTTGGCCTCGATCAGCGTCGTGCCACTGCGCAGCATGCGGTCCAAGCGCGCGTGCAGAAGCTGCGCGAGCTCATCTTCGCTGCTGGCGCGGGTCGCGCGCACCGAGCAGTTGATGCCGCCGCCGCTTTCATGGACCTGTACACATATAGAGAGATACCAAACGTTAGGCGGCATCCCCATATATAGCACCGAGTGATGCTGATACACAACAGCACCTGCATGTAGGTGGCACCAGCGAGCTTCATGGCGAACTCGCCGACGCGGTTGCCCGACCAGACCGGGTGCGTGTGGCCGTCGACAAAGCCCGGCAAGATGCAGAACGCGCTGCCGTCGAGCTCTTGTTCGAACGTCACGGGCTGCGGCTGCTTCGCCAGCCACTGCGCGATCTCTTCATGCGAACCCACGGCGGCGATCTTGCCGTCGGTGTCCACGATGAGCGAGCCGCTCTCGAGGATCGCGAGCTCGTTCTGCGACGCGCCAGCCTTGAACTTCTCGTGCGCGGCGCACACCTGCACGATCTGGCGCGCGTTGAAGATGCGCAGACGGAAGGAGCTCATGGGTGGATGGATGGGTGGGGCTGAGGTGTGTGCGCTTGTGGCTTGGGTGTCTATGGAGCCAGGAAGATGTGGATGTGATGCTGTGGCTGGTTGAGAAATGACCATTTCCAACAAATCGGGGCAATGTGCATTTTGAAAAGGTGGTGCTCATCAGTCCTCGCTTTTGGGTAATCCTCTGCATTGAGATACCCATTTATTACCCTAAAACCCTTTTGTTCATTTTATTGTTTGCGAATTTTACATCTTCAATATGTTTTTGAAACCTGTTTAAATCACGCTTTATATGATTTTACAAATAGTCACTAATAGAGGTGAAGTTGAATATTGAAGTTTGGTCAGTCGTCACCACACGGAACAGTACTAAAATCCCCTTAATAGAAGACCTCGGATCAACCTCAGACTCAAATTCAAGGGAAATATCTGATACGGTAAGTGAACCAGTATCATAAAGATGAAGCTCAACCATTAACGAATGGTTGTGAGCTCGATCTTTTTTTTTGTGGCTGCAAACGGTTCATCTGGATCAGTTCAATCTCCTCCTCTTCGAAGACGAGAGCCCCAGAATGTGGTCGAGCAGAGCGGGCATGTAGCTGCCGCGCGACTTGAGCGCATCCAGATCCAACGAGCCACGATACTTATCGTACACCCACTGCAAAGATCTCCATGTGCTTGATGGCTGCATCGGATCCCACCATTGCGCTTCGGAAACAACCGTCGTTACGATTCGCATGCAGAAAGAGCAGCACCTCGAAATGCCCGTTGGTTGCTGCGAGTCGGATTGCGTCTGGTGTGCAACCTTCGGTATGATTCTCGTGCAGCCACTTCACAACATCAAGAGGACCGTTCGCTGCAGCATTGTCCATCGCACCTTCGTCGCATCATTCTAGCCGATTCACATGAAGCCACTCCACAATCTCGAGATGCCCGTTCGCTGCAGCCCAGTTCATGGCGTGCGTCGTACAGCTTTCCGTTCGGTTCTCGTGAAGCCACTTGTAAACGGTGAGATGCCCATGCGAAGCCGCCAACTTCATCGCGTCTCGCGAGCATCCGGTAGGATAATGGACATGGAGCCATTGCACGACATGCAAATGTCCGCCATACGCCGCATAGTCAATGGGCTTGTACTTGGTGCTGGGGATTGACGCATTCAGCTTGGAGCAGAGGCATTGGACCATTTCGAGATCTCCTTGCTCAGCAGCACAGCAGATCCCAAGCTCCCAGTCCACTAGGTGCTGCTGAGGATGATCATACAAGAACTTCGCGACATCAATGCGTCTATTGCTGAGGACTTCACTCACAGCTCGCTCATGATCCATGCGGCCTCCACCGCGTACTCCCGTGGCGCTCTGCCAACCACTGCGGCAATTGCAGGTTCCCAGACGCTGCAACCTCGATCATCGCATGGTACGGCAGTACCTGTCGGCAGTACCCGTGCAGCCACTCGACCATCGCGAAGTTGTCGTGCTTCACAGCGAACACCAGCCCTTGGCCGCACCGACACTTCCAGTAGTACGGGTCGACACCAATAGATATCCCCCGTGCAGCGAGACGGGGAGAAGCGACTGGAGATTCGCTTCACACGCACGCAGTAGACTCCAGAACTGCGGGAATGCGTAGTCGAGGAAGTCACTGATCGCCGCGACGACGCGCGGCAGCGCAGCGACTCGCGATGCGGGGCTACTGCGTAGCACCACCTGCACCGAGGTGAGCGGCAAAAGAGTTGGCATGTCGTCCCTTGCTGCTGCTTCTGCTGCTGCCATTGCGGTGGGGCTTTCTCTTGGTCTTATGCGCGCGCGCTCCAGGCTGTCAGCTTTTGTTGCTGCGCAGAATGGGAATGTGCGGATAGACACGAAAGCTCAGAGCGCGCATGGAGAAAACCAGAGAAGTGTACCCATCGAATGGGTTGGTTTCTGCCAGTCGCCCAATCATTGATTGACACTCAACCCAGTAAATGGCGTGAGTTGCACTGCAGCATGCGCACTTCAAGATCATCTCGGGTACTCAGTCATTGCCACACAGGTTGCAACTTTCTCGAAGCGACAAGTGTATAACTCCATCATGCATCAAGATGGACAGCTGGGGGAGTTTAAAGTATTCCTTCAGAGGTGAGCATGCGTGTTGGTGGCGGACAGTACTCAGAAGTCATGTGTCAGACCCTCACGGTGAAGCTCAAATTACCTGGATTGGAGATCCGTGGCGATGCAGGGAGTTTGAAAATGTCGAAGGGCATGCATTCCCGTCTTCTCCATCGAGAGGTTATGGTAAGGGTGCGACGGTAGCAAGTTAACGTTTTGGTAAGTTTTGGACTCATTATGCATCAATATATGCTGTATGTGTAAACTGTTGGGAAGAATTGCTCCATCTCTGAAGGCTGTACATCTCACCGTCGCGAGCGAGCTACTTCTTCTCGATCAGGGTCTTGCCAAGGTTGTAGTACAAGTCCACGAGGTTGCGCAAGTCTTCGATCTCGATGAATTCTCTTGGGCAATGCGCGTCCGTGATGTTTCCCGCTCCAATGAGGTACGCGCTTCCATCAAACTGGAAGTACGGGATGTCAGTGTTGAAACAGGCAATGTCGGTCTCATAGCCTTCCACCACGGACAGATGGACCGGCGCGTTCGAAGTGTACAGCTCGATGTCGACACGTCCACCGACGATTTTCTAATCCAAGCAAAAAGAGAATTCACACAAATGTTATCTTCGACTCCACCGAACAATACTGCATTAGACAGTTTCCCACTCCATCGCTTGCTTACCTTGACTCGCTCGAAAATCTGATCCGGGTCCACGGTCAGTCGGAACATCAGCATCGCGGACGCGGATTCAGGGATAGCGTTTGCGGCCTGGCCGCCACTGATCAAGCCAATGTTCAGCGTCGTCGCGCCGAGGTCGTCCGTGCTGGGCCACGTCTCGTGCTTCAGCTCATGAAGCACGTCGATCATTGGATCAACCGCTGAGTCGCCCAAGTGAGGGTAGCCTACAGAAAGCGCAAAGGTGGCGAAGTGTTAGTCTATCTCCTTGCAATTGTATCTGCTCGGCCGCATGCAAACTTACCACTGTGAGCTGCAACACCTTGTCGCGAAAGACGAAGCTTGAGGATTCCCTTCTGCAGCTTGACCATCTTCATGGCAGTTGGCTCGCCGACAACCATGTGCTTTGGGCTCAACCCCAGCTCGTTCGCCTTCTTCATGCCGCTGTGATCAGTTTCTTCAGAGACGACGTACAGAAGTCCCACATCCTCACCAAAACCTTCCTCGACCAGCCTCTGCGCAGCGATCATCTGAGCAGCGATCATGCCCTTTGCATCGCACGATCCTCGCCCATATAGCGTCTTTCCATCCGTTCGAGCTGGTAGAAATGGAGGAACTGTATCCGTGTGCGAGTTGTACAACAGGCTTGGACTCTTGTTGCCGGAGCGGCTCGCGTAGATGTTGTAGCTGTAAGAGCCAGACAGCAATAGTCAGAGATCCGTTCAATTCACATGTCAGAAACAAGGCAAAGTAAATTCACGCACCGGTCTGCCTTCACGGCGGCGTCCGATTGCGGCGCCACCTTCTGAAGCTCCACTTTCCAACCTCTCGATGAGAACCACTCTTCAAGTGCTTGGCCAACAGCTAATTCGTCTCCAGAGGTCGACGAGATGTTCATCAGACCGCACGCCAACTCCAGGACGTCACCACTGTTTGTGTCCGCAAGCTTTTCTGCGGCAGCTAGCTGAGCAACGTGCTCCTTGGAAAGCTGCGAGGAGCTGCCGTCATCCGAGGCCACGACCTTCGCACTCGCCGACGACGTTGCTTTTCTCCATTTTCCGTTCACACAAGTCGCCTTCACCACGCTGCTTCCGTTTGCGCCGAAAATGAAGGCGCCAAGGAGGGAAGCTGGGTTGGAGAACTTCAGCTGCTCTTCATTGATGTCGATCAGCGCAAAGTCTGCACCAAAGCCATCCTTGATTTCTCCCTGATTGGATAGAAAAAAGGCACCTGTCAGTTAAAATGTTGAACCATTGCATGAGAGCACCAAATCATATACAGTATTACTTACCACTTTCAGGTTCAGAGACTCCGCTCCATTGGTCGTCGCGTAACGGAACAGCAGCTTCGCAAGATCGGTCTCGCTAGTTGCCTCGGTGGCGACGCCTCGTCGACTTTGGTGGAGTCTGTGACCATACTCAAGCCAGCGCATCTCTTCACACATGTCGATTCTCGCGTTGCAATCCGTGCCAAGGCAGATTCTGTCGAGGCAGCTCGCAATCACTGGGAAGCCATCGCCGAGGTTGCCCTGTTGCAATGTTTGCGAGTTGATTAGCATCTGTCAATAAAGAGGAGCAGTAGATGCAAGTAGACATATATCTTACCTCGGTGAGCGGGCAAATGCAGACATTTCCCTTCTTCTCGACGAACTTCTTGAGGAGCTCGCCTTCAGTCCATGTGCAGTGGACAGCAGTGAACTTGTCGTCGACCTTGAGGTTGTTCAAGAGCAGCGCCATTGGGGATTGTCCATTGTGAGCTTCCTTGCAGTCTTCCACCTCTTTCGTCTACACACGCCACAACAGTTCAAGTGAGTTTTCAATCACAATATATACACAATATCTAAATAAATCACTAGGTCGCTTACCTGCTCTTCAAGGTGAATGTGGAACACCAAGCCTCTGCGCACACTCTCTTCGTGGAGCTGCACAATGTCCTTCAGCTCGACTGCGCGCATCGAGTGAGCGACGACACCGAGCGATTGCGTTGGCGCGAGCTTTGGCTTGAGCGCGTCCATCTGGCTCCAGTACTCGTCGTGCGAAGACACCTTGAATCTCTTCTGCGACTCCGACATTGGCGCTTGCTGGAATCCGCCGTGCTCGTAGAACGCATTCAGCAGCACAATGCGAATGCCGACATCCTGCGCAGCCTTGAGGATCTGCTCGTCGTACGCGAACCGGTTGCTTCCTTCTCCTTCGCCAGCCTCTTCAGGTCGTCCGTGGTGGAAGTAGTGGAATTCACCCACACTCGTGATGCCCGCGTCGAGCATCTCGGAGAAGCACTGCTTGGTGAGCGCGTAGATCTGGTCCTGCGTCATCCCGCCGACTAGCTTGTACATCTCTTCGCGCCACGTCCAGAAGCTGCTCTTTCCCTGCGAGTCCTTCGGATACGTCTCTCCAAGTCCTCGGAGTCCACGCTGGAACGCATGCGAGTGCGCATTCACCATCCCCGGAATGAGCGCGTGCCCTGGCAACGCAATGGCATCGCTGTCAGCAGCCGCCGCTGCTGCCTTCGTCACCGAGTGGATGAGTCCATCGCTGCCCACGTGCACGCGCACGTCCGTCTCGAAGCGCTCACCGGTCCACGTGAGCTCAGGCTGGAGCGTGTAGGGCTTGCCGAGCTTCGCCTTCGGGTCGACGCTGTGCTGCTGCAAGAGTTTGTCCATCGTGTCTGCTGTTGTCGGGACTGTTGCTGGTGCTGCAAATGCGCGAATGAAGCTCTGTCCCTGTGCTTGAATGCCCAATGCGCGTCTTGCTGATGCTCTGCTGCTGCTACTGGAGAGTGCGGCGCGGAGCATTCAGAAAGAGATAGATGCGCGTGGCGAATGACTCGCCGTCTCTTTGGGAATGGCGAGATGATTTTGTGATTAGATGGGCGACAAATGACAAAAAGACGTCTCGTGACGATGCGGGATTGGATGATTTTGTGATTAGATGGGTCGATCAGGTAATTCTTCTTCAAATACCCCGTATTTTACAATTTTCTCAGCTACATCCAAATCAAAAGCAGATGTAGCTACTGAGATTTGTATGCAAGTATCAAAAACTCAGATTGTACAACACTGATTTGCTATGCGCATATGCTGTGTTGAATTTATTAGAAGACCCGGTTGTTTTGGGACAGGTTGAAGTTGCTGGTTCTCTTTTTACGCTTTCACACCTTTTTACGAACCACCTCAAATACGTAATTACAGTTCTGGCGGTCACAACATCCAAGTTGAAGCGCATCCTCCGCATTCCCAGACACACACAGAAAAACGGGAACAGCAAGCCAGCAGAAAGCCCGCGAAGAGCTCATCAGCGCGCGCAGAAGGAGAGCAGGAGACATGGCGATGCTGCGCAAGGCGACGGGCGACGTGGTGGTGGTCGGCGCGGGCGTGGCCGGCTGCTCGGCCTTCTACAACCTGGCGAAGCTCAACCGCTTCAACCGCGCGTTCAAGCCCATTCTCGTGGACGCGCTGCCACCGTTGTCCCTCACCAGGTAATGTGTGCACACTCATCTCAGCTGATATGGCTCTGTGGAGCTATCGTGGTTGTGTTCTATGAAGCAGCTCTGGTGGGATTATTATGTGTGGGCCATTGACTGTTCGTTGCTGCTGTTGGTGGCGAAACTGAAGTGCGAATGGATCGTTCAGCTATCGCAACTGGTTCCCGAGCGACGAAGAAGCGCCGATGCGGGAGTTGGTGACGCAGTCGATTGACGAGCTGGACGAGATCTCGAAGAAGACGAACAACATGATCGAGCTCAACCGCAATGGCTACTTGTTTGTTACTCGCGACGCGCAGAAAGTGGAGGAGTTCAAGCGGCTCGGGAAGAAATTGGGACAGAATGGCGGAGGCGAATTGCGGGTGCACGAAGCAAACGGCGCGCTGAGCGGATACCGCTTTTCAAAAGAGAAGATCGAGTACGATCTCGATGGCGCCGATTTGCTCCTCGGTATCGACAACATCAAGCGCGTGTTCCCGTCACTGAAGGACTCGAATGCGATTGCGGCACTCCATGTTCGTCGATGTGGCTCGATGAACCCATTCAAACTGGTACGTGTTGTCTGGTGATGTTGTCTACGATGTGAACGCGTTTAAATATTCGCAAGCGACTCTTACCGTGATATCAAACATTGCTCTGTCGTACTTTAGGGAAATTACGAACTCACAAAGGCGCTTGAGTACTGCCCGAACGCTCAGATTTTGCGTGGCAAAGTGACCGATTTTTTCGCTGATGGTGGGAGTATCAGCGGACTGAAAATCGAGTCGGAAAATGGTGACACGCACCATGTCTCGACCCCGAAAGTTGTGTTTGCAACAGGCCCACTTTTCGAAGAAACGCTGGGGCTGCTGAAGAGGCGTGACTTGTCCAGTTTCGATATTCCGATCATGAATGAGCTGCATGCCCGCGCCGTTTTCGACGACCCAAGCCAGACAATCACGCCAACGATGCCGCTCACTTTCGACTCGGACCCTATTGGGCATTTGGAGGTGTGGAAAAATTGTTATCGGATGGAAGGTTACGAGTGCTGCGGCTGATACAATCGTTTGTGGTGCTAGTTTTCTGACGAAGAACGACAAGAGTATGCTGGAAGTCCTTCGACCGCGAGAATGCTGGACGAATACCCTTCAGGTTTGTGTTGCTCACATACTTTTTCGTCTCTGAACGTACCTGGATGCTAATCAGCGCATATTTCAGGTGTCCACGTGCGACCGTATGTGGACTCGAAGATGATGTGCGTCTGGACGTACGATATCGAGCCTGTCCCAGCCAAGTATCCTGTGGAAGAGCTCTTGGATCCACGGTATGTACAAAGTGGATCTTCAAATTGCCTCGGGTGAAGCTCTTGCTGACTGACTGCTGGTGTGTGGCGTTCTACAGATTCCCAGAAACGTGTCTGCGTGGGCTGACGAAGTTGTTCCCACAACTGAAATCGTACCTCGCTGACCCACAGGTTCGCAGCTCTTTTGCAGTGAACGGAGGGTACTACTGCAAAACTCTGGACAACATGCCGTTGATTGGACCCGCGCCGAGCACTGTTGACGGTGTCTTCTTGCAGTCTGCGATGTCTGGAGTTGGCCTCATGTAAGTGAAGATCTTACGCGATTGGAGTTGCTGTTGTGCTAACCTGGTTCATTTCTTCAGGTCGAGTGGAGCATCGGGACAGTTGCTGGCTGCTCATGTCATGGGCGAGAAGCCTCGGGCAGAACGTCTCGCGAAGTATGCTCACGCGTTCCTGCCGAGTCGTTTTGAAGACAAAGAGTACGTGGCATCACTTGGAGGCCGCAGTCGGTTGGGACAAGTTTAAGTCAAGGCGAGAAGACCGATCATGCAGAAAAAAGCAGCCTGTCTATTTCAAACAATTCGGTTCACTTCGGTAAAGTCAGCAGCGGTCGAGTGATTCGGATCAATTGAGAAATACAGTCTTTGTGAAGTTCTACGAAGGGAATGTCGGCATCATTGCCTGGTGTTTTGGCGCTGGTGATTCTTTAAAGTATTCATGCTCCAGCGCCTCTTTTGCTGATATCCGTTGCTTTGGATCGTACGCGAGCATCCGACTGAGCAGATCAAATCCCGCGTTCGACAGCGAGCAGCCTCCGCCTGAGAACGCCGCAGACATCGGGAACTTTTCACGCAGTTTGCTCTTCTTCTGCCATTTCCAGCGGATCCCACTCGCATTCGGGTAGTCCATCAAGCCCGGCCAATTTTCTTCCGTCGGCGACCCCAGCAGCTTGAAAATTTGGTCCATCTGGTCAATCTCGCCTCGCCCTGGGAACAGTGGCTTCATCAGCAGAATCTCAGCAAAGATGCAGCCGACAGACCACATATCAACCGCTGTCGAGTACGTTTCGGCGCCGAGGAGAAGCTCAGGTGCGCGGTACCACAGGGTTACCACAAGCTGGGTGTACCCTCGGATCGGGGAGCCGTATTTCCTCGCGAGACCAAAGTCGCACACCTTGAGCAGCCCCTGGTTGTCGTACAGCAAGTTGCTCGTCTTGAGGTCGCGATGGATGTACCACCGCTCATGCATGTACGCGATCGCACTGAGCAGCGACTTCATGAGGTACTTGGCTTCGGATTGCAGGAACGGCTGCTTCATCTTGTTCTCCATCACGTTCTTCAGGTCGTTCTCGGCGTAGTCCATGACCATGAAGATCTTGTCGGGCGTCGAGCCCACGACCATCTCGCGCACTTTGATGATGTTCGGGTGATCCAGCGCCAGCAGCACGTTCGTCTCGCGGAGCGCCGTCACAGGGAAGCCTTCCTGGCACACGTCCTCGCTCATCTTGACCTGCTTGAGCGCGACAATGTCGCCCGTGACTTTATCGCGCGCCTTGGACACGACGCCGTACGTTCCTTCGTCGATCTTGCCGATGCGCGCATAGTTGTCCACGCTGCGGCAGCCGTGCAGGTAGAAGTTGTGCTGCAGCGACTGGAGCTGCTGCTGCGCGTCTTGCCCCAGGCTTGCCGCTGGTTCCGTCGGTGAAACGCGGCTGCGCTCTACGCTGCGTGCGTCGTCGGCGGGAGCGTCGCGCTCATCGCCCTTCTTCTTGATCTTGCTCTTGGACGTTTTCTCCTGCGTCTTGCGCCGCCGCTCGTCGTCATCAGAATCCGAGTCCGAGTCCCATCGATTTCGCTTCGCCATTGTTGTGGCTTGGGCTTTGTGTGCGTTTGTGTGAGCTGTGACAAAATGACATTTGACTCAAAAAGAGTACTTTTTTGGGACAATTTCGTCCAATCCTCCCACCCAACAACCAACAACGCCGACTTTTGGTGCGACGGTTGACGTACCGTACATGACAGAACAAATTTTATCTCGTTGTTTGTAAGCGAGAGAGTACCGTAGTTCACAAATTGTTTACGCGCGTGCACAAAAAGGTGCAACCTCAGCATCATTCACTCTTGGCCATCATTTCTCCATTTGCGAGATCGATCGCGCTGCGCCACAAGAAGCAACAGGAAGAAGCCGCAAGAAGCCCGTCGAGAAGACCGAGCGCCACGCCAACGATGAAGTACCGCGAGCAGTCGTCGCCCGTGAAGAACAAGACGGCGCTAGCAGAGCAGCTAGCGGTCGGTCGCCTCTCGGAAGAAGAAGAGCAGCAGTACGGCGCCGCGATGGATCTCGCCGAGACCCAGCAGCGCCAGGTGCTGCGCGTGCGCAAAGGCTCGGACCTCGCGGTCTACGGCAACGAGAACAGCGACGACGGACGCTCTGGCAGCGGTAGCGGCGGCGTCAGCAACTACCAGAACCGCAAGTGGAGCATGGAGGAGAGCGTGGACGTCGACGACGAGAACGAGAACCAGTGGACGAGCAACCCACACACGCTCACGATCGGTTTCCTCCTCATGGTCTGGATCGTCTACGCGGCGTTCCACGAGGCGCCTGCAAAGTTCGACGATCCGGAAGCGCAGCGCGCGTCGGACTACAAGCGCGGCGCCAAGTACGCGGCGGTGTTCTTCCTTACGTACTGCACGCTGCAACTGCCGGATGGACACTTTATGCGTCCGCACCCGATCTTCTGGCGCATGATCACGGGCTGCTTCATCCTGTACGAGATGTTCCTGATCTTCATGCTGTTCCTGCGCACCGACGATGCGCGTTTGTTCATGAAGAACTTTGACCCGACTCTCGGCGTGCAGCTCCCGGAAGACTCGTATGCGGCGGATTGCCGCTTGTACACGCCAGGGAACCCGGAGTCGAACTTCTACAACCTGCGCAACACGTTCTTCGACCGCTTTGTGATCATGCACTTCTTCGGGTGGATCGTCGGTGCGTTGATGGTGCGCAGCTACTTTATCAGCTGGGTGTTGAGCGTCATGTTTGAGTTCTACGAGCTCTCGTTCCGCCACTGGCTCGCGAACTTCAACGAGTGCTGGTGGGACCACCTCTTCCTCGACATCTTCACGTGCAACGCCGCGGGCATCTACCTGGGCATGAAGATCTGTCGCTGGTACGAGATGAAGAAGTTCAACTGGGTCGGCATCCGCAAGATCCCGAACCTGAGCGGCAAGGCGAAGCGTGCGCTGGCGCAGTTCACGCCGGCGTACTGGCTCGCGTACGACTGGAAGATCTTCCGATCGGCCGACCGCTTCTGGCGCGTCATGTCGATGGTGACGATCCTCTCGGTCATGATGCTCAACTCGTTCTTCCTCAAGACCGTGCTCTGGGTGCCTGCGTCCAGCATGCTGAACGTGTACCGCCTGTTGATCTGGTACACTGCGGGGAGCTACGCTGTCGCCGAGTACTACATCTTCTCTACGTTCACGATGCACGTGAACGGCATTGACCAAGTGCCGGTGAAGAAGCTCGGACCGCGCGCGTGGCTCGGCGTCATCGTCGTGTGCTCGGAGGTGTGCGTGATCGTGAAGCATGGCCAGGGCATGTTCACTGCGCCGTTCCCGCTGTTCGTGAAGATCGGGTGGGGCCTCATCTTCTCCGTGCTCGTGGTGGGCTCGAGTATCTACTTTACGTTTTTCAACAAGACGAACGACAAGAAGAACAGCGCGAAGAAGACGAAGACCCACTGAGCCATACAACCGAACACGAATGACCAAGCAAAGCAGGAAGACGAGATAGATACCATACCCATAGAGAAGAAACACGAGAGAAGCGAGTAGATACAGCGATGTAAACTGCTACAGTAGGAAACACAGAGCGAGAGATGGTAGCGACGATGATGATCAGAACATCCTTTTGCTCCGTGACAGATAAATGGCTGGAAGATGGACGCAGCACCACAAGACTTGTAGCAGTTGGAATCATATAGAGCGATGCATGGCTCGGAAGTAGACATTCTTCCTCTCTTCATCGTATCGGTGGACGTATCTGGCAACATGCCACCCACCAACTCTGAAGATATACACGCCCAAGGGCACACTCACAGAAGAAAAAGATCCTTGTTTTTCTGGTTCACTACTTATCAAATTTAGTTACAAATACGCAGAGCTCTTGCCGATGCGCGCTCCTGCACTTCCTGTCTGTCGGTCGGTTGTTCGCACGGATCATGGCAGCCACTTGGTTGTTTCCCACTGCTACGCTTAGTGGTGGAAGAGGCGCAGGTTGGAGAACGCCATGGTGATGCCGTACTCGTCGCAGGCGGCCTTGACGTCCGCGTCGCGGGTGCTGCCGCCCGGCTGCGTGATGAAGCGCACGCCCAGCTTGGACGCGTGGTCGATCGAGTCGCGGAACGGGAAGAACGCGTCCGAGGCGAGGCTCACGTTGTCGAGCGTCTTGAGGAACTCCTCCTTCTCGGCGGCCGTGAGCGGCTCTGGCGCGACGTCGAACTGCGCGTTGAACGTCGCGAGCTCGGCAGGCGCCATGTCGCCCTCAATGTAGCGCACGCGCGCGTTCACGCGCTCCTGGCGCTTGACCGTGCTCTTGAACGCGAGGCCCTGCACCTTCGGGTGCTGGCGGAGCTGCCAGATCGACACCTTGCGGCCGGCGAGCTTGATGCAGTCCACGCGGGACTGCTGGCCCGCGCCGACACCGATCATCTGGCCGTCCTTGGCGTAGCCGACCGAGTTCGACTGCGTGTACTTGAGCGTGATCGCCGCGAGGATCAGGTCGCGCTTCTTGGCGTCCGTGAGCTCACCGGCACCCGTGGTCTGCACGTTCTTGAGGTACTCGTCCGTGAAGATCGCGTCGTTGCGCTTCTGCGAGAACGTGATGCCGGCCACTTCGCGGTACTCGACCTCTGGGAGCTTGAAGTCCGCGTCGGCCTCGAGCACGATGAAGCCGCCGTTCTTCTTGGCCTTGAGGATCTCGAGCGCCGCTGGCTCGTAGCCTGGCGCGATGATACCGTCGCTCACTTCGCGCTTGAGGATCTTCGCAGTGGCTTCGTCGACAATGTCGCTGACCGCGACAAAGTCACCGAACGACGACAGTGGGTCCGCGTTACGCGCACGCAAGTACGCGAGCGAGAGCGGCGTGAGCTTGACATTGCCGACCTCGTACGCGGCGTGCAGGCCGGTGTCGAGCTCCACAGCGACGGCGGCGCCAGCTGGGCTCACGTGCTTGAACGACGCGGCGGCAGGCAGGTTGAGCGCGATGCGCAGCTCACGCACGAGCTGGAACGCGTTCGCGGCGTCGAGCAGGTTGATGTAGCCTGGGGTGCCGTTGAGCACCTTGAACGGCAGCTTGGAGCCCGAGAGGCTCAAGATCGACGACGGCTTCTGGTGCGGGTTGCAGCCGTACTTGAGCGTGAGCTCGTTCTTGTACACGCGCGTGACCGTTGGGGCGGCCTCGCCCAGCTGGCCGTTGATCCACGACGAGATGGACGAGTCGTAGGACGCCGAGAGCGAGAACGCGGCGGCCGCGCACTTGCGGCGGAACTCGATCGTCGTGTTGAAGTTGTTGGCCGTGAGCTCCTGGATCAGCTCCGGGTACTGCGCAGGGCTCGTGCAGATCACCACGGACTTGTGGTTCTTCGCGGACGAGCGCAGCATGGACGGGCCGCCGATGTCGATGTTCTCGATGCACGTGTCAAAGTTGCCACCCGAGGCGACCGCGGCTTCAAAAGCGTACAGGTTGAGGATGACGAGGTCGATCGGCTTGACGCCGTTCGCCTCCATGTCCGCCTCGTGCTGCGCGTTGCCGCGCACGCCCAGCAGACCGCCGTGGATCTTCGGGTGGAGCGTCTTGACGCGGCCGTCCATCATCTCCGGCGCGCCGGTGTACTCGGACACGTCGATGACCGGCAGCTGCGCGTCGCGGATCGCCTTGGCCGTGCCGCCCGTGGAGAGCAGCTCCACGCCGTGCTGCGAGAGGAACTTGGCGAGCTCGATGACGCCCGTCTTGTCGGACACGGAGAGCAGCGCGCGGCGGATCGGCACGAGCGACACGGTGGAGCCGGCGCTGGACACGGCGTGCAGGATGTGGCTCATCGTGACGGAAGAGAGGAAGAGGAGGGGGAAGGGAGGGGGCTTCTGGGCTTCGGCGGCGGAAACGAGAATGCGCTGCGCCACTTTGCTTTGCTGCTTTGTGTTGATTTGGCAGCTTCGACATGAGAAGATCGATGGCTGGCCAAGATTGAGGTGCACCACCAAGCGTGCTCACGAACTAATCTGTCTCTTGTAGTAGACGTGTTGCAAGCTGAGGGGTGTCCCAGGATCGAGGAAGTCACCCAACTTGTCGCTATTCACGGGAAACGGAAAGGACTTTACTAAAAATGGAGCTACCCACGTGTCCAGAGCAAAAGGAAAATCCTTTTTGACGTGGTTTGAGTGTGTGCTTGATTTCTCATTTGAAGGTGGTGCTTGGGCGAACAATCTCGTGAAGCGACCACAAAGAAATGAGACCAACGAACAAGAAGAAGAACGATTTTAAACTCGACTTTCTCTCAACTGTACCAACCTTCGAAAGTACTTTAAACTTTGCACATTTTGGGCTCGTCTTGATCACCTTTGTCAATGACATCGCCCATTCGAGGACGCACTTGCACACCTGCTTGGCGCCTTCTTACCCGACTCATACAATTGGCAGTTTGCCGCCAAAATCTCCACTCTCCCA
>JAADVK010000070.1:0-57229 GCA_023334975.1 Globisporangium sylvaticum
CCCCCCCCCCCCCCCTTTCCAAGACTGCTTTTTTGGTTCTCGTTTTGCATGTTGGAGTTGCAGGCAGCGAATGGATAGAACAGACAAACAATACACACAAACACACTTGACACCAATTGACCATTTCCAACCGAAGAATGGCTCGCGTCCACCCATTTGAGCAATCGCATTCATTCCCGATCTATCGCCTGGGATGACTGGGGTCATCATCCTCCATCTGTCATGCTGGACAGTACGCGGAGAGGACCAGCTGGTGGCCATGTGAGTGCCTGAAGGTGGACAACATCGACTAATCGCCGCATTACACTCGCGCCAAGGGTGTGACGAACTAGCCAAACTCTCCACTACGCACATGCAGCTGGCTGTATCTAATACATGTCCATTCACTCATTCACGCATCCTGCTCCTATTCGCTGGCTACTCGGTGCTGCTGATCGTCATTCACTAACTGACTGCTTTCTTACTACGACTGCTAAAAATTCTTGTAATGCTCTCTCTCTCTCTCTGTTTGCTACTATCCTGCTTCTGCATTTATAAATCATCTCTCTCTTCGGTTCATGTTGTTTGGCATGTTCGCCACTGCTTCATGCGCTGCTTACTGTCGGTGCAGCGTTGCGGAACACGAACCGGCGCTCGAGGTGCGACGACAGGTTGAGCGTGCGCACGACCTCCTTGAGCGGCATGCGTGTCACGTCGATGTCGTTGATCGCGCAGAGCACGCTGCCGCGCTTCACCATGTCGCTGTTCTCGATCACGCCCTTGAAGCCGTCGTACTTGCGCACAAAGCCGTCGACGACCGGCGGCAGCCCCGGCTCCGTGTCCACTTGGAGCACGAGCCCGCACGGTCCCGGCGGCACAATGATGCTGATCAGCGGGTTCGCGCGCATCTTCCAGTCCTCGGCGCTCAGGTTCGCGTCGTCCTCTGCCTCTATTGCTGCTGCGGTGCGCTCCGAGAGCTCCGAGTACACGTACGCTGCTGCGTCTGCGTCGTCATCTGCGTCGTTACCGTGTGAAGGTGATGTTCGCGGCGCCAGCAGGAACTGCATCTTCTCGTGCGGGCCGATGGGCGACTCGGCGAGCTTGGCGCGGAACGCCTCGGCGATCGCGAGCGCGCTGCTCTGGCGGTTCACGAGCAGCAGCGTGCGGTGGTGCTCGCTCTCGTCGAGGTACACGTCGTCCGAGAGCTCGTTGGTCTCGCCGCGGCTGTGGTAGAGCGAGCCGTGCTGCTGGTGGTCGAGCGGCGACTTCTTGGTCGGGTACACGCCGTGCGGCGAGCGCGCGAAGCCGAGCAGCGCCTGCTGGTGCTGCAGCTTGGCCTTGGCGAGCGCCGCCCCGAAGAGCAGCGCGTGGTCGTCGTCCGCGCGGCCGTTGCAGGAGCAGAGCGCGGCGCCCATGTTCTATAGCTGTGTGTGTATGTGAGGTGGGTGTCTGGGGTCTCTGGAGAGAACGAAGATGCCCGATCGATCGATCGAGAGAGAGAGAGCACACGCTGCACGCACAAGCCTTTGACACCCAAAGCAGTAGCGCTTTTCTTTTCTTCTTCTTCTTCTTCTGTTGTTGTTGTTGTTTGTATTGGCTTTTGTCGTTTGTGTGACCGACGACCATGTGGCTGTTCTTCCGCAAGAAAAGCCGAGCCACCATAGTGAACGCAAGTCAGTTGGGGTTTGCACCTATTGAATAGCATAAGTAGTGGGATCGAGGGATCGAATAGAGCAGGTGATGATAGCGAGTGTATGGATTGCGAAACCTGTGATACAACATGAAACGGCGAGTGCCTCAACGAATCAGACGCCAGAACTGGCGAGAAGAGGAGCCCATCTCTTTCACTTGATTTTGGAAAATGGGTTCTGAAATGGAAAAGAAAGGAAAAATGCACTTGTTTCGAAAAATACGACTTTCCATGGTGTATTTTATACTTTAAATGGGTGCATTAGCTCAATGGGAACTCATATTTTACTCCAAATTTTCAAACATCGCTTTGAATTTCTGCTTTGCTTTCAAATGAATTTTGAGCGCGATCCATTTTCTGGACTCATTTTGCACCAACTTCATCATCAACATGGCAGATGATAGATGATAGATGAACCAAAGCGGTGACGATCTCTTCCAGTGGCAGTATGTATCAGTATGTCGTTTTCTCAACAACAGCTAACAAAATAGAGGCTCTTGAACGGCTCAGACGTGAATAAGCTCTTTATGCACGGTCGTGCTCGCTTCTCAACGAGCGTGGATCATTCATTGTACAGTATGAGGGAGGTCGATAGCCCCATCGCTGCGACCTGCGCCACTAGAGCCACATGGTCCGTTTCGACGCCACCATATCCACGTCAGTATGTAGTGAATGCTGGAAAATGGGCCATCATCAAACACTAACGTACCGTACCGTACCTCTGTTGTGGGGTTCCAAGGCACTGACGATAGCGTTGTCGCAGACTTTGCATAACGCGATACGATCCGGATACAGGATCGTCTACCCCCACATGGTGGTTTACTACCGGAGAAGCCACTTTGCCTTGAGCACGTACAATGGCGTTCGTACCGGATATGAACACGATTGGCTTTATATAAAGTGTAGTCAAATGGCGATGACTATTTTGTACCGTTGTTGATCTCCCCACAAGGACATTCTGGTGTTCTGGTAGACGAACACTCGTGCAACCCTTCTTCAAATCGATCTGTGGCCACTTCGTGCATGTTTATCTGCATGTGCATACATACAAGGAGCTCGAAAGAGTCAGCACCCTCAATTGTCATCGAGTTAATCAAGTCTACTAAGTATTAGCGACATGCCAAGGGGCCACCCGCACCATTTAACACACAATCCTACAAGGTAATTGGGCGTACGATTGCGCTGTTGTTGATCGCTTTGCACGCGACTTCAAATGATCGACCACCCAGGTTCCACGTGCGCCACGCCAATGACGGTCATTATCTGTGAGTGGCATTGGACAATTAAGAGAGTACACCCAAGGCAATGGACCATGTGTGGACAGCAGCATCACGAGCGTGCGAGCGAACTCGGCGTGGCTCTTGACCGCTGGGTGTCGAATGCATTGTGTGCATAATGCGTTATTGGCTTGTGATAAAAGGTTTCATTCAAGGGCCCCTGTAGCAGATCTTGCTCGGGAGGACGTTTTGCGATTTGACAGGTATGGAGCTCAACGCGTCGTTTCGAGGACCAAAGATCTCGATCGTGTGGTGTATATTACACACATTCCAGCGCCACATCGGGGTATTTTAGTCATCCTTTCCACAAAGCGGCGTATATTTGCATACGTCACGTGGACGTTTTGCGCATTTTGACAGTGAATCCCTCCCATTCCGCAAAGTCACACCACCCGCACGCACCCACAATGCGCTTCAATGCGCGCAGAGGCAGCAGCGCCACGAGCGCAGTGCTCGTCTCCGTGTCGACGCTCAAGCGCTTCATGGCGCTGGTGGGCGTGCTCGTCACCGCGGGCCTGCTCGTGTCCATGCGCTCGCTCGACAGCCGCACGAGCGTCGCGCTCGAGTCGTCGCCGCGGTCGTTCTTGCGCCGCGGGCTCGATCGGTTCATGAAGAGCTCGCCTTGGTCCGAGCCGGTGTCGCAGCGCGAGTTCTTCAAGAAGCGCGCGAGCAAGCTGAGCAAGGACCAGCAGCAGGTCGTCGCCATGACCAAGCACGCGTGGACCGCGTACCGCGACCACGCCAGCTGGCGCGACTTCCTCAACGTGTACCAGCAGCGCGGAGGCTCCGTGTACGACCACGACATGGCGCTGACGCTCGTGGACTCGCTCGACACGCTCTTCATCCTGGGGCTGCACGACGAATTCGACGAAGCGAGTGCGTGGGTGAAGGCGAACCTGGAGGAAACCATGCTCCAGCCGGGCAAAGTGAGCTTCTTCGAGGTCACGATCCGATCGCTCGGCGGATTGCTCTCGGCGTATTACCTCTCAGGTATGTCCGTGCGTTTTGCATATTAGCGCTTGCACGATGTACCTATATGCCATGCTAAATCTTGTTGACTCTGTGGAATGAATTAGCCGAGAAGCACTTTCTGGACGTTGCCGTCACGCTCGCCGATCGACTCACCGGCGCGTTCACGTGCGGTCCGTCCTTGCCCTGCCAGAAAGTCGACTTGATGGTACGAATGATTCATATGAACTCGTTTTATGACCAGCGCGATGATGGTGTATGTGTGCTAACAGAGATTGCGCACTGCGTGTTGATAGTCAGATTACGCGCGGGGCACGCCGAGTCTCGCTGAAGTCGGCACTTTCCAGCTCGAGTTTGCTTATCTGTCGTACGCGACCCGGAACCCGGTTTACAACACCTACGTCGCTGCAGTCAACAAAATCGTACGTGACGTGCTCTGCTTGTGGTTATGTTAGCAATTAGAACCAGTATCTGACGTCCTGAACCATTGTGTGTTGATCTATCAACGTAGACGCAAGATTTGGTCAAGACCACGTACACAGACGGCTTGATTCCAGTGCGCGTGAACTGGGAAACTGGCAGGTACGCAAGCATAACGAGTGTTAACATGCCATTCGAGAGCTTAAATTCAATGTTTCTATGTGATTGTGCATTAGGGGATCGCGCTCCAAGATCTCGTGGGGTGCGCATGGCGACAGCTATTACGAGTACCTTCTGAAGCAGTGGCTGCTCTCGGACAAGAAAGATGGCGCGATGAAGAAGCAGTACGAGCTCGCAGTGGAGGGAATGAAAGGCCGGATGATTGGCAAATCGTACCCTTCGGAGTTCCTGTTTCTCGGCGAGGTCAACGAGTTTGGGCATCTGAAACCCGTCATGGAGCACCTCACGTGCTTCGTGCCTGGGCTTCTCGCGCTTGGGTACTTGCATGGCATGCCAAAGGCCCACCTTGAACTGGCAAAGGAGCTCACGCTTACATGTGTCCAGGTGCGTTCCGTCCACCATGATGCAAAGCGAGTGTGGTTGTTATTAACATGTTTTGTGCCACATGCATATGCCTTTTTCCTGCGCGATGCAGATGTACTTGTCGAGCGAAACCAAAGTCGCCCCCGAGATCACGAGTTTCACAACTGAAGATCTCTACGGCTATACTGTCCACGGAGAGATCTACGTTGGGCGAAACGACGACTACAACATTCTTCGCCCCGAGACTGTCGAGAGTCTCATGATCATGCATCGCATCACGGGCGATCCGATCTACCGCGAATATGGTCGCACCATCATGAACGCTCTAGAGAAACACTGCAAGGTGAGGGCTCTTCTTGTCTTTGAAAATGGCTGAATTTGGTTCTTGAGTCTAACAAATGACGGCTTTTCGTTTGTGCAGGTGGAAACTGGAGGCTACCGGAGTATCAAGCAAGTGGTCACAGGTCCCGTGCAGGGCTTCCGTCCTGACATGGAGAGCTTCTTCCTCGCCGAGACGCTCAAGTACCTCTATTTGCTCTTCTCCGACAACGACTTGCTGCCGCTGGACGATATCGTGTTCAACACGGAGGCGCATCCATTCCCGATCTTGAAGTAGATTTAGGCGAAGAAGAGTGTGAGAGAGTAGATGCACGTACTGGCAGCACATCATTATCGGGTACGTGGCCAGAATATTCACAAAATACCCTGCGTTTGACTTCTGTATGCGAGTTTTAGGAGACCAAAGACAGAGCTCTGGATAGCCACAGCAGCCAAAGCCAGTCGCTACCAGCAAAGTCATTAGTATCCTTCAGGAATGGTTCCTGAAGGATGAAAATGCTTTCCCAAATGACTGAGTTCAGATGCGTCTTTTGCCTGTTGCAACAACAGTTCTCTCGAATTGCATACATGATTTATCAATCCTTTAATATTGGATGCAACACTTTAGAATGACTTTACTGCACAGTTAAAAGGTTCAACTTACCTTTACAAACTGTTACAATGCAATATTGAATCAAAATATATTGGTTACGTTGTGTAAAAAGAAAATTAAACTGCAGAGTTACAGTCAAAAAGCCAAGAGCTCTTTGTCTGCTTCATCTTCCCCTCAATCAATTGCGCTCGCTCTCAATCTACTTCACCGACTTCACCAACTTCACCACCAGGACGACATGACGCAGCGCCTGCTCTTCCGCTCTCTGCGCGCGTGGCCCGCCGCGCTGGCCGCCGCGCCGCTGCTCTCCCTCTCCGCGTCTTCCTCCACGCGCATGGAGAGCAGCAGCGCCCCCACGGGCCCGTCGTTCACGGAGAAGACCGTGGGCAACTACGAGAACCGCCTGCGCAAGTTCAGCTCCCCCGAGCGGGTCTTCGAGTACTTCTCGTCCGTGGAGATCGACAAGCAGTTCTACATGACGCGCGACGACCTGGCGCGCGCCATCACGCCCTACACGTTTCGCAGCGGCGCGCCGCTCGCATCCAAGAACGCCAAGTTCAACCCGAAGGCGTCGTTCTCCGGCAAGCCCAGCAAGGTATGTATGTGTTGGCATGAAGACGACGTGACCGCAAATGCGCTGTCGTCATGGCTAGAGCATACGTAAGCGCTGCTGACGGTGTGGTTTTCGTATAGGAGCACGTGGACAAGTACGTCGCGATGATCAAGGAGCTGCTGCTGGAGACGGTGAGCGTGACGGACGCCGACGTGAACGCGCTCCTGGCGTTCCGCGAGGAGCACCAGATCGACTTTGAGGTTTGTGTATACCCTTATACGATGTTGCTGCGGTCTTTATCGCTCTCCATACTGTAGCTAATACTCTCTACAATATGTGCTGTTGCGTTTTTGACTGTATGGTGCGAATAGACCCACGTCAAGGCGCTGCGCAACCTGCAGATCACGAACGCCGAGTTTGAGCAGTTTGTGGAGGTACGTGGCTTGCGCATGAACTCTCTAATGTTGTACATGGGAGTTCGAATTCTCAGGCGTTATTGATGGTGCATGTTACAGATCCACGGCGGTCCAGCACGCCCAAAGTCGTTTTTCGACCTCGTGGACGCGGACGGCGACGGACTCATTTCCTACGCCGAGTACATGTTTTTCAACACGCTGCTCGCCAGTACGTGGGCTGAATTTACTTTGGTATCGAATCCATGACAGGCTAACTGATTTACTGACAAACTCTTGTCTTTTGTGACACTCTCACTCTTTCCTCTAACAAGTCCCTGAGCGCCAGTTCGAGCTCGCGTTCAAGATGTTCGACTCGGACGGCAATGGCCGCTTGGACCACCGGGAGTTCAAGCAGGTCGATACCTACCTACCCAAAGTCTCATAGCATTCATACGTGACTTTGCTGATCTCTCTTTGTTGTTGCTCTGTAGATCATTGACCTGATGCGGCTGCGCACCCCCGCGGGTCGCCAAGACCGCTCGCTGAAAGAAGACGACGCGCCGATCTTCAAGCACCTCTTTGGCGAACTTGCCACGTGAGTGACCGATACAAACAATTGACAATTCGCTGGAGATGGTGGCCGACAGAGTCTAATAATGTTCGTGGTTTGTGTGCTTCTTGTGGGTTCTTGTGTTTGAAAAACAGTGAGACGCTGTCGTACGAAGACTTCTTTGCGTTCCGCCGCGACCTCAAGCAGGAGATCATGCGCATTCAGATATCCTTTCCACCCATTTTGTCCACGATACTTGATCTACTGCATTATTCGCCTCATTGGGCGATTATGCACAAGCAGACAATGCGAATGTGAGTCTCCTTAACAGCGATGTTTACTTTGAGCAGTATGATCTAGACGGCAACAACGACCTGTCGCCACGCGAGTTCGGCATGTTCCTCGTGTCCCACGTCAACCAGGTAAAGCGAGCGAGCGACACACCTTTGATCTCTTTGGTCCACAACCCGCTCGTATTGACCAATTTATAATGTACGATGCTGTGTTTTGTATTCGATTTGCAGAAAGAGATCGGAAAGTGGGTCGAGCGCGTCGAAGAGCTGCGTGACATGAAGGTGCGTGTCGAATGGCTGGTTGCTATGAGGGCTTGACGGATACTGTGGTGGTCAGAGATACCCAATCTAACACGGTGACTCTGTGGTGGATAAAAGGGCAACATCACGGAACAAGATTTCATCAACTTCACTGTGCTCCTGGAGCATTTGGAGGAGCTGGAAGTCGCGATCGACCTCATCATGCAAGACCACGGGCTCAACAAAGGTGCGTGCAGTTTGGGCGTGTGCGAATACCGCCCTGTGGTGGTTCATAATGGCTACTGACAAACAACGATTTGATTTGTTTGGTGCTGACATGGATCAGAGCAATTCCACCGCGCTTGCAAGGCCGCTCTTCGCAACCGCAAGAATGAGGAGCTCGTGACGCCGCTGCAGATCGATATCCTGTTCACGCTCTTTGATCTGGACGGTGGGTTTCTGAAGTTCGATTGGAAAGACCCTCAACGCCGTTGAACCTTGTCTCTAACTGAAATCTGCTTCATTTTCTTTCTGCTAGGCGACGGCCACCTGTCTCCAAAGGAATTCATCGACGTGATGGAGAAGCGCAAGGACGGAGGGTTCAACGAGGTGGGTTTGTCACCTTTTTCGTGAACGCTCTTGTATCTCTTCGGCAATGGTGAACTCAGTTGGAAATCTGTTTGTCCTGTTGCTGGCATTCTAGCGTCGTGATATCGGAGCGTTCGACCTTATCAGCCGTGTCAAGACTTGCATTGAGACGAGCGTTTGAGTTCGCTGCTGCTTCACCGCTGACCAACACCAAGAAAATTTACCTCTCCATCTGAGCTGAGGTACTTCGGAGTTTCGGTGTCCAGTTCAAACCGTGAAGAAACGTGATTTTAAATGAAAAAAAGTTTTCGATTTTTGATGAAACGCTACCTCTCATGTCGTTGCGCCAGAGTAGGGACCGAAAAGCACTTGGGCGTTGATCATCGAGCTGTCTTCGTCTTTCCGGTTCTTGTCCTTCTTGTCACTGGACGACAACGAAGCTGATGGCGTCCACTTTAGAAACTTGTTTTTGAAATGCGAGAGGCCCGAGGATGCGCTCTCCTTCGTGACGTACCGTTTCAAGCGACTCTCAAACTTCTGAAGCAGCTTCTTCCAGGTACAGAGTTTGCTTTGGCAGACGTACGGAGGCAGATCCAAGTCAAAGTCGCTCAGGTTCACGGAAAAGCCGTTGCAGTTGATGCGGAGCTTGACGTTTCCAATACGAACGTACTTGAAGTAGAAGAGCTCACAGCCATCCGTCGACGAGTCATCGTCTTCCAAGGACCCGCTCTCCAGCGTAGCAGATGAAGACGTCACCGAAGCACTTGCGGTACTAGTGCTTGAGGCAAATGATGCGTTTGGATCCAGAACAAGTCCGTTCATTGAGCCGCCGCTGATTTGAAGACTCTTTCGTCGAGGATGTGTTGGCGTACTTGGTGGCACTGGCGTCCCAGCAACAGTTGTCGCTCGAGTGCTTCGCACAGATGGCGACATTTGCCCAGTCGGAGCTGCAACGGCTTTGCGACCAAAGAGGACTTGCTCCGAGTTGAGATCGTGGTGATCTGGACTACCGATCTGCTCGAAGAAGAACTTGTACACGAGCTCGTAGAAATCGGACGCGAGCTGGATCACGATGATGTTGGATATCTCGGGAAACATGCTCACTTCCAGCACGTCCAGCACACGGAATTTTTGACCGAGCACTCGGATAAGCGGACCGCGTTCAGCGCGGACCGTCAGCATTCCCTTCTGGTTGACGAGGTTCACCTTGCTGCTGCTTTGGTACCGTTTACCCACGAGCAGCTTCGCTTTGAGCACCGCCATTGCATCTTCAAACGCGATCGATGACGGACCGGGGCGTAAATTGTTGATCTCCATCCACTGCAAATTGAGAATCAGTTTTGTGCACTGATTCGGAAAGTAGGGTGGCAGCCAGCGATTCCTTCCGCGCGAATCTCCACGAACTCATGATCTGCGCCGGTTGTCTCTGGACTGGACCGTAGCCGGAATTGAGTTCCTTCAACGCGAAACGAAACGAACTTGAGCGGAATAACACTCGTTCGCGAGTTCAGCTGCTTTGCCTCTCTGTTGCGAAGCTCCTCGACGACTTGCGCATGCGTTTTCTTCGTTGACATGCAATTGGCGCTAGTGCTTGGTGAAGCTGGGAAGACCATCAAGTCGCTCGCTTCCTGTTCAAGGAGGTCGGGGACATTGATCCGAATGACTGGAGGAGCTTGGGGGCGTTTTGGCTTTCAAACTATTGTCGGAGGAGCGAGGAGAACATGTCGCATCACGTTCAAAAGCTGGTAGAACTGGTGGCGATCCGTTGAGAGCTGCAGAACCGACAGATCGACCTCGACTGCTGTCGCTCCGGTCACCAAAGCCTGCGAATACGCCATTGTCAAACTGCATTCCTCCATCACTTGCTTCAGCAAGCACGAGCTGGCGGACCCTCTTGGTGGCTGAGCGGGAGAAGCTGCGGAATATGCATACCAGACAACTCCAGCAGATACATCCACGTCAATCGGAGCTACATGGGCTGTCACTGAGTCAAACTTCAGATGGGCGACAGTGTGGCTTCGCAGTCCATCAAGGCCGACCTCCAAACGAATGTGCTTCGTCGCTACAAGAACGCTGCTTTGACTGTTCTCTTCGCGGATGTTGATTTGTGCGTACGTTGGCTGCCCGTCGCCGCTTGTGCATGCTTCTGCTGCTCCTCGCGCTGCAAAAGCTCGCGCAGCAGGTTTTCATCCAAATGACGCAGCTCGCCGACGACATCTTCGATCTCCAGCACCCAGATCTTGGTCTGGCCGAACGAGCGAAAGAACTCTTTCACGTAGCAGTGGAGCGTCATCCGCGTGAAAAGCAGCGTCCAGTCGTCGCCGCCACCTTTGATCTCAACGTGTACGAGCTGCAGCTGCCACAACAGCACGAGCTTCACGTGCACGTCGATCTTGAGACTCGGTTCCTTCTTCGCGAGACAAAACGTCGCCACCTTGGACACGAGCGCGCCAATGAGGCGATAGCGGCACAGGTAGAGCGTCGCGAGCACTGCGAGCAGCAGCAACCACTTGCGGTGCCATCCTGGCGCGAACACGAGCGCGTCCGTCATGGTTGCGTGCAATTAGCGGGATAAGCGGGTGGAGCGGCAAAGCAGATTGAAGAGTGCGGTGGTGGTGGTGGTGCCGTTTCCGCATGCTGGGTTTCCTTTCGAGATGATGTTGAAATGGCTTCATTGGATGAAAACATAATAAAAGATCGGATTTATTTGATTGGCCAAAAGATATTCGCATTTAACTTGATGTTTGTATGCATCTGGGGACTACCTCTTTATATCAGCTGGAACTACACAAGACACAGAGTGATGGTTGGTGCGTTTTATGCATGTTAGCCATTTTGTTCAGTTAGCAGCCATCTTCAGCTCAAATCGACTTTTTCGGATCGGGAGTGGATGCGTCAAGCTCTCCATGTCTGGACGGAAGCCCTGCATGAGGCTTTGGAGCACGTGCAACGCCGCTCTACACACAACAGCCATGTTGTCAATGGCCAACTTCAACTGCGGTAGTAAAACAAGTGGAGGGTATTTCTATCAACAAGTGCACTTTTCTATTTAAATAAGGATAAGGCTCTGGTGATTGCGCGGTCGTTGTCACACTCGCGGTGTAAGATCATGATACCCTCGATGATTTTGATGTGGAGACTACTGTAAGCATCAGAGTTGACAAACTGCTCAATGATTTCGAAATCCTTCGTTGGCTCTGAATTGCGTTATCTCTAGCGCGGGGGTTCCCAAAAGTACCTCCGCGCATATCCACGCGAGTTACTCCATCAGAGACCGCATTTGCCTGCTCTCGTTGATCTTTCCCAGACAGCCAAGTTCGGCAGTGCTGGTTTGCCGAGCACCCTGGCTTTCATGCCGTTGACCGCGCTTCGATCTTGGGCTGCAAGGAACAAGGAGGAACAAGCCTGTTCTTCCTGGGTATCCTTGCCATCTACCTGGGATTCTTGGCAACAAAGTCTCACAAAAGTACTAACAATCCAACCGGTATCTGAAAAATGCCAATACTATTAAATTAAAGATTACACATAAAGTCTCAAAAAGATTTGACGAGCAGCGTTGCGCTTGATTACCGCAGTCTGCCGATGCACGGAGGCAACAGCTTTGATGCTCCCCGCTTGGTCTTTCGGCAGGATGGGATGGCGCAACGGCGCGCACTACTCTCAGCGCACTTAATCGATCTCCATCGGCTCCTCCTCGTCGTCGTGGATCTCTTCAAAGCGGACAAACGGCGCTTCGTCGTCATCGTCCTCGCTTCCAGATCTGCGAGCTCTTCGCTCGTCTTGCTCCTCGTCGCTATCCACTAGTTCAATGCGCGGGCTTGGTCCTCGCGGGATCGAGCTTGTCGGTTCAAACAGCACGAGCGCGGTACAGGACGCATCGGTCGGCGACATTCCCAGGTCATTCCTACAACTGGAGTAGTAGCCCGTGCCGTCAGGACTCCACTTGGTCGTGAGTGGAATTCCGCGTGCGTTCAGTCGACGAGGCTGCCTCGAAACCGGCACCAGCGCTTCCGCATTCGCTTCTGTGTAGTCGCCTTCCATCGCGAAGTCCGTCATGTTGCTGCTGGCACTCGCACTTGGTCTGCTGGTAGTAGTAGTAGAGTCGCTTGACGGCGGCGACGACACGCGCATGCGCTTGACCCCTTCGAGCAGCAGCTTCTTGTTCGGCGGCTGCTGGAACTGCTGCTGCAGGCGCTCGTCTTCATCACTGTCTTCGTCGCGGGACTTGCGCTTCGCGACCACATTGCGTGCGCGCGCAAACGAGTTCTGGCGCATCGCGGACCGCTGGCGCTCGAATAAATAGCCGACCTGGCTCGACAGGCCGTAGCCGCACGTGGAGCTCTTGTTCTGCATTCGCATTGAGTGGGGGGTTGTTGGTCGATCAGACGGTTGAGTTGCTTTGGTCACGTTGGTTTGATGGGGGGATGCGGATTTGATAATGACGACGAGGTCGCGAGGGCGGTGATGGTGATGGTGGTGCGACGGACGGACGGACAATGCGAGACGCGAAGGGGCTTTCGTTAGCGCATACGCGAGCGAGTGGGCGTGCTGTTGCCGTTGAGCTCTTGGAAGCGGCTTCGAGACGATCTGCCGAATGCTCGAACGATCGATCGGCAGGCTTGTGTGTGTGTGTGTGTCGCTTGTCACTGAGGCGTCATCAGCTACCATTGGCAATCAGGTGTCACCCATTGAATGGGAACTGCGCGGGGAGAGGCGATGTGGAGAGTTAAGCTTGGTTTCGGTATGCTGCTGTATCAGTAATCAGATGCGTCATCTCACCAGTTCACGAACAGTCTAGAATTGTCGACACTCGAGATGGGGTTTACTGTATGAGACAGAATAATAATCATCGGAAAGGAAAACAAGCTGCGACGTGTGAAACGGTACGAGCGACAATACAAATGTGTGACGTGTGAAGCGAAAACCCTCTCTAAAACCACAATTTGAAAGACAATGGGAGTGCGGCTGATCTGATGCATGCATATTAATAGCGGCCAATGAGCGTGCGTCTACTATCGAGATGAACAGAATACGCGATATCAGAGGCGACAAGGCTGAAGCTTCAACTTGTTCTGGTGGTTTCCAAACCACCAAAACTACCACCCAAACTCCAGTTGCGGGTGCTCAGAAACGAACGAACGCGAAACTGCTCACGAGGTTGCTCACACACCGTCCAACCCAAGCAACCAGCTCTGTGCTGTCTTGCTACTGAGATGAGAAACCCCACGATGGCATTCAGTCATTCGCCAACAACGAGCCACGCCAAGCACCCCGTTCGTCAATCATGCGCTCTGTTGATCGTTCTGCTTGCACTCCACGCAGCACCCGCCGACGCGCGCTCCAAGTACATCTTGCGGCTGCCGAATGCCGCAAGCGTGACGGGCATCAAGGCAATCGGCCACGTTGCCACCACCGGTGGTGGCGCGCGCAACGCGTTTTGGCCAGGCGTTCGCAGAAGCTGGTCTCCAGTGGACCCCGGAGCTCAGTGCGTGTAAGTCGTTGTGATGTCTACAGTAAAACAATGTGCCATCCGCAAATACAAGACCGCCCACTATTCCAACCAACTTCAATCATGCTCTTTTAACGAGCACCTTGAAGAAGACCGTGACACAGATCATGGAGATGCCGCCGTTGCCGCCAACGAGTGTCTACGAGGCGCTCGCGCAGGAGACCGAGCGCCGCCGCGCGCCTTCCTGTACACGGAAGCGTCCCCGGGTCACTACCGCGATTCGCATTGACATTCAAGAACCTGATCGGCCAGCGGATCCACCGCCATGGTGTACCCAAGAGGCGCTCGCTATTCCTCTTGATGCACTCATTCCGGCTCAACAAGTTTCCGGAGCTCAAGGTCGCGTTCTAGCGGCACGTGCTCTGCTTCGCCATAGATCATTGGAGCAATGTTAGAGGAGAGCCGAGCGTGGACGACTGGATCTGGATGGCTGAAGACAAGCACCTCTTGACGTTCGGCACTGACATTCGCGTTCTTTGCGAACTCTGGATCTGAGCTCCCAGAAGATGACCGCAGCGCATGCGAAGCGCGTGGGCGAGGTTCTCACGAAGAGCCATCGTCTGTACCGGGTTGAGAACCTGCGACTTGATATACTGCTCAAACAGAGAAACCGGTGACGAATGAACTCCAGATGATGCGGAGTCTGATCGCAGGTATGTTTGCGGGAAGTGGAAGAGCCCGCGAAACATCGGCAGCAGAGTGGTGGGTTGTGAGCGCTCTATTTTGCTAGAACTCCAGTTGGAGTTGCAAGAAACGACAGATTTGTGCTCTGCGCGACGGGACGGATGCCAGTTGAAGTCGATGCGGATTGACTTGGCGCTCAAGAAGCTCGACAAGACTGACAAGACTGACCGAAACCAGTGTTGGCGGTGACTTGCGTGGAGGGATTTGCAAGTTGCTGTCGTTGAACTTCTCTGACAGAAGATTTCAGCGATGCGACGGCCGAGGAGATCGCGCGGACGCTCTCGAAACCAACACGAATCCCTACCTCCGCAGGGGCATGGAGCAGAATTGGGCTACGTCAGTTTGCACAAGTGGACAAGACCCTTCGGTTATTGGGGCTTCAGCGTCACAAGTGGCATCTATTGGGGTGTCCAAGGCGGATACATCCGTCCTTCAGTGATTCTTCTTGTGCACGGAGGTGTCTCTTTCTTGGACGAGGAAGGAAAGAAGTACTGAGGGAGTCACAACGACCGCCACAAGGCGTGACGTGGGTGTATTGACCGAGACTTCCAGGGCGTGTTGCCGTCTTCTTCTCTGTCAATGGGCTGAACTCGGGTTTCCCAGCATCGTTCAGCTCAGATCTTCGGTAGGCTGGATGTGTTCATGGTGTCGTTTGTTTTCGAGTTTGCAGCCGAGCAAGTGCGCTGCTGCATCGGATGTGGATAGACGCACAGTGTCTGCATCGAGAGCAGTCTCAGCGAACTCAAGTTGTTTATACCAAGTATTTCAAAGTGGGTGTGGGCACTTCGTGCGCCAAGAGCCGCTGCGAACAGGGAATGCCCACATTCCTGATCACAACGTAGGGAACTTAGCAAAGTTCCGCGCGTCACGACTCACACTCACTGTTTAGAGCAAGCAACGGCGAATTGATGCGCTTTCCCATTTCATAATATGAGATGAGCGATGTTGCTGAATATGTTGACTGTTTATGAAATACCTCTTGATCAAAGGAAGTCCACTGGCCGTTGGGTGAGTGGTTGCCCTTTTCAAATACTAGTAGTACTATTAGAGCCCACAAGTGCTATTTCTGGTCATGGGACGAGCCGAGAAGCAGCCCAACACTTCACCTGAGAAATGGCCATCCACCTTATTACCTGTCTGTATGACCACCATACCCGCGTCATTTACAGACGCGTGGCCGTCATTCGCCCATTTGTCCGTCGTTCATCAATCACCAAGAGCTCCTTACCGTCAGCAACGAACTCAGCCAGCCACTATGCACGCGGTCCCGGCACGGGCCACGTACGTCGCGCGCATCCCAAACGGCGCGAACGTCACGGGCTTCGTCGCGATCGGCCACGTCGCCGACACCACCGGCGGCGGCCCGCACAACAGGTTCGGGCTGGGGTTCCAGGATGCGAACCTCCAGTGGACCCCGGACCTCTGCGCGCTCGGTTCGGACAGCGACGGTCAGACGAACGGCCAGGAGCTCGGCGACCCTTGCTGCAAGTGGGTCGAGGCCACGAACGAAAAAGTGCTCTGGACGACTGGCGTCTCGCACCCGGGTGACGCGAGTCTGAAGGCCGACGCGTCGCTCTAGGCGACCATCGATTGCTCGGCGTCGTCCACGACCAGTACGAGTGCGAATACGACGACGAACTCGACAAACGGCGCCGCGGGACCGCTGCCGTCGGTGGTGGGGATGGGCGTCACTGCGCTGCTCTTCGCGGTCACCGCGGTGTTTGTCATCGCGTAGTAGACGAGAGAGAGAAAAGGAACCTGGACAGAAAATTATACCCAAGCAAGCAGTTGACACTAATTATGGATTTACGTCGAATGTGAAGCTCACTCTGCTTGGTACTTCGTCATCAATACATTCTCTCTCTCTCTCTCGCAGATGAGCTGCCGCGGCCCATGGATATACATCTATGATCGCAAAAGACCAGTAGCCGCAAATAAAGACGCAGCAGCATTTTCAGATAAATAATGGGAAGGGGTCATGTTGTGGCTTTCTCTCTTTCTGTGGAAGTATAGAGAGCATCCATAGAAGTCGAATCTTTCCGCAGATTTTCCAAATGGGAAGCGAGTGCGACTTCCTTCTTCCCTCCTCACTTCTGAATCCGCTCAGCTCCACGCAAAGCCCAAAGCCACAAGACCCCGTCCTCGCAGCCAATTCACCATGCTCCGATCTCCCACAGCCGCCGCCGCCACCGCCACTCTCGCGCTCTGTATCGCGCTCTCGGGGCTCGCGACCCCCGTGGTGCACGCCAAGCCCGAGTTCGCCGTGCGCATCCCGAATGGCAAGAACGTCCCCGGCGTCGAGGCGCTCGGCCACGTGAACCCCGAGGGCGGCGGCCCGAACAACCAGTTTGGCAAGGACTTTGACGCCGCGGGCCGCAAGTGGACCACCGCGTTCTGCGAGAAGGACTCGGACGGGGACGGCCAGACGAACGGCCAGGAGCTCGGCGACCCGTGTTGCCAGTGGACCACCTCGCCGAGCTCCAAGCCACTCTGGGTAACGGGCGTCTCGCACCCGGGCGACAAGTCCAAGACCTCGGACCCGTCGCTCTGGGCGTCCGCCAACTGCTCCTCGTCGTTGGCCTCGGCGAGCACGAGCAACGCGACGACCGCTGGCGACAGTGTCTCGACTCCAGCGCCGACGAGCGGCGCAGCGTCGGTCCAGTCTGCAGTAGCGATGGCGCTCGCTGTTGGTGCCGTGCTCGCTGTCGCAATATGCTGAGCGAATGACGAGAGAGGCTTCTTACAGTATCGCTGTATTCGATGTTGCCAGTCTTGCCTTTGAGAGCGTGTAGACCTTGCAGAGAAGTCTCGCAATCAGCTATTTTATAGTTGCAAAGGCGAAAGCCAGGAGCTCAGTCCGTTTGATACCAGTCAACCAAAAAGACGCTTATAATGGTACTGTATAGAAGAAACAAAGGATCAAAGCCACAAACGATGGCCTCTCAGAGACGCAAAGAAAGTGGTCAGTCAGCACCGCCGGAACTTGAGAGGTGGTGGGCCAACTCTCTTCCAAGACAGTCTTTCTGGCTCTGAACTTATGATTTCAGCATGTGGTTGTTAATTCGTATCATAGGATATACTGGAGCCCTGGAAGCTAGCAATCGACTACTGGTAGTCGGAGTCGGTGTATCATGGTTTCGGAAGATTCATTGCTCCATTCAGCTGACGTCAGTGGAAGCCTGGAAACTGGAAACTGGTGGTGGTGGAGGTAATTGACTATCCAATAACTGAGGCGATTTCGTTCTTCTTCTCCCGGCTCAAACTGCCGCCTTCCACGGCCACATCGAGCCTCAACCAAAACAAAGGAGCCTTTATCCGAACGGAAGACCCGAGCGCGAGCCTGATCTCATCCTGGCTCATTGCTTCTACTTCCACATTGTGCTTTCAAGATCGGTTGTCGCTCATACGCCATATCCCAATCTGCGCTGAAGCGTACAAGTTCCCTCCAGCAGTATCACCAGCAAACCCCAGAAGCTCGGAATCATTCATCGAGAGAGATGAAGCTCCTTCCAACCAGCAGCTCCAGCACCTCAGGCGTCGTCCTCGCCATCGCTGCGCTTCAGCTCGCCTCTACACTTCCAAGCGCCTCGGCCTTGCAACAGTACGTCACGCGCATCCCGAACGGCGCGAACGTCCCAGGTGTCCGCGCAGTCGGCCACACAGACCCGAGTGGGAATGGGAACGGGGCTGTGAACAACTTTGGTGTGGATTTCCGAAGCGCCGGCGACAAGTGGACCGTGGCGCTCTGCAAGAAGGACTCGGACGGGGATGGTCAAACGAATGGACAGGAGCTCGGCGACCCGTGCTGCCAGTGGACCACCTCGCCGAGCTCCAAGCCACTCTGGGTAACGGGCGTCTCCGACCCAGGCGTCAAGTCCAGGACCTCGAATGCCTCGCGCTGGGCGAACGTCAACTGCTCGGCGACCGCCGCCGCGACGACGAGCAGAGCTTCTCCTATTGCTGCGCAGTCCCCAGTTGCAACAGCAATGTTGGCGTTTGCTATAGGAGCGGTGCTCGCCATAGGGCTCTGCTGAAGAGAGAGGGAGAGAGAAGCGATATAGAGAGAATAGGGAGAAGCTACTGACAGTGTCGCAAGCTGCCCCTTTTATGAAAAATGTAGCCAACACCCAGCAATAGAGAAGCTTGCGTTTCTTTGGTCTCTCTCTCTTTCGAATCTTTGGCTTGAAGCGAAGGGACAACGCCTGTGGCGATCTGATCGACCGCCCGCACCAATGACGCTATCAAGGAGGATTACAGGCGGGCCATCCTCATCCCCCATTCGCTCCATATTCAGTATGCAGCACCACCGAAAGCCACTTGGTTTGCGTCCTGACCAACTCTTCCTCGAAGGCGAAAATTTCGAGTTTCAAATGAACTCCCAGTCCCATCTATTGCTCAGCTCAAAAGGCTCTTGCTTGCGACACTTCCTACAACCAAATGCCATGTCCAGACGCTCTCTCTCTCTCTCTCTCTCTCTCTCTGAGCTCTGAGCTCTGAGCTCTGAGCTCTGGGGTATGCATTGCAAACAGATCTAATACTATAATACCGTGATTCTGGTTGTCCTGGTGGTAACTCGATAGCTAAGGACGATGACGACAACGGCCATCCTTTCTTTCTTTTCCTGTCCTCTTTTTGTTCGTGTCCACAGTTCGACGTGGCTACGCCTGCGCCGTTGGACACGTACACGAGAAGCTTTAATACTAGAATTAGCCGCTCGCAGGGAGCATCTTGTCCGAAATGGAAGAACCCCAGCTGCTTGGGGGGGTCTCCCCCGTCCTGGCTCACCGTCCAACGGTCTCAAGCGATCAAACGCTCTTCATATCACCATATTCCAACACCACAACGACGAGCGCTGCAAGTGGCAAAGCGCAATCCGCAGCGGCAACAGCAATGGCACTCATGGCTGCAGCGGCGTTGGCCACCACACTCTGTTGACGACCGAATAACAAGATAGATAGATAGGTAGAGAGAGAGAGAGAGAAAGAGTCTACAGAGGTCTCGTAGATCGCATGCCTACCTCGCTTGGCGGCTATGAAAGTGTAAAATACAACAACAAACTGGGGTCTTAATAGATCGCTTGTGTCGTGTTGTACAGCAGTCTCTTTGGTGAGAAGTAGAAGCTGTAGGCAGCTGCAAGCTAAAGAGTCGGTGCCGCCACTTTAAGCCTCCGGCTGGCTGTCGTTTTGCACCGGAGCGAGCAGCGTGGGTGAAAGTGGTCAGCGCCGCTGGAGCCAAATGGCTCTTTTCGTATTGTTTATGAAAAATGTAGCCATCATCGCCCTGGGCGTCAGATAGCGAGAGAAGGAAGCTTGCGTTTTCTATGGTCTCTCAAGTCTCTTTCGAATCTTGCTCGAAGGGACGATCATTAGGCGGCGCCTGTGCCGACCATCGATCCAAAGCCGCAATGACGCTAGCAACGAGCATCACTTGGCCCCTGACCCCAATGACGCGATCACCTTCGATTAACTGTACACCAACAGGCACAGGATACCAGCCAGGTACACTCAGGTGGCCCTTGCCTTTCTGAGGCTCTTCCTGGTTGAACAAAGTATCCATATGAGCAGTCAGCTGGAGATCAGAGTGGTCAGTGGGCACCATCGAACCCAAGATCCTATGTATAATGGATACGTACTTGTCTGACCAACGTCCCTCCCTCCTCGTCCTCATCCTCACCTGTTGGACCTGGACTCCTAGATGGCGAAATTTCTACTTCATCCAACAGTCAACGTACGGGTTTACCTTGCCAATAACGCTTCAACAAGTGATAGTTATTTTCCAGTGCCGCCGCCAAGACGAAAGAGCTCCTCTTGAGACACTTCTCGCAGTCAAGTCGGCGTCCAGACGACCGACCCCGCCGTACCCGATTCCTCACCCTCTCGTCACACTCGCGAATCCGCGGTGTCCAGAGCCAAGGCAGACAGACAGGAATACCCATGGCAATAATACTTTGTTGGTGGTGCTGACGGATGAGGATCGTAATCAGTGTTCCTACCCGATCCTTTCTTTGTTCGTGTCCACAGTTCCTTCCACTTGGCTGCTACTATACTCCGGTGCCACCGTAGGACACCGCCTCGAAACACTACAGCCGCGTCGTCTCAACTGGAACACACAACACCACCAGGTGCTTGAGGTACCCCCTCGTCCTGGTTCAAACAGTCTCAATCCAAGTGCTCCTTCTCCAAGTCGTCATATCCGAATTTGCCTCCCCAGCAGCACCACCAGAACAACCTCCGACCAACGACAAAACATGAAGCTCGCCAGTACCTCCACTGGGACTCTCATCCTTGCTCTCGCCGCTCTACAGCTCGCCACGGACCTCCCAGTCGCCTCCGCCAAGCGTCAGTACATCTCGCGCATCCCGAACGGCGCCAACGTGCCAGGCGTCCAAGCCGTCGGCCACTCGGACTCGACGGGCGACAGCGGATCTCTGAACGCCTTTGGCTCGGATTTCGGACGCGCAGGCGACAAGTGGACCGTGGCTCTTTGTCAGAAGGACTCGGACGGCGACGGCCAAACGAACGGACAGGAGCTCGGTGACCCGTGCTGCACGTGGACTTCGTCGAGCGGTAGCGCGCCACAATGGACGACGGGGGTCTCGGACCCAGGTGACAAGTCCGCGACCTCGGACGCGTCGCTCTGGGCGAGCACCAACTGCTCGACAGCCGCCGCCGCCTCCAGCACAACAACGACGAGCGCTGCAAGTGACAAGGCACACTCCACAGCAGCAACAGCGATGGCAATGATGGCCGGAGCGGCTCTCGCTGCTGTGCTCTGTTGACAGAAGAATGAGAGAGAGACTCAGCGGAAGCACAGAGGGTTCTTACTGGCAATGCATACTCCGTTAGATGACCCACGCAATACTTTAATAAAAGGGCTTCTTAGATTTGTGATTTGTGTAGTGGTCTATACATCGAGCGAGGTTGAGTCTCCCTCCCCACACAAATGAAAGCAAAGCTACTCCAGACAAGATGACTGAAAGGAGCAAAGGTGGTCTGCGTTGATAACGTCTCGCTCTCGCTGTCTTTCATATCCAGGTATGCCTTGGACCTCGCAAAACTTCCAGCGCAGCACCGCCAGAGAACCCCGCTCGTATCGGGTGGTAGCGCTCTTTACAACATACACCTCAGAGCCAGGGCTCAGGTCTTCGTCCTCGGATACTATTGCGCTGGGCGAAGATCAAGTGCGAGGTCTCCGAAGTAAGCAACTGCGCCAAGGATAGTGGTAAGTGCAGATGTGGACACTGTGTGGCGGTGCAGTCTGTAGTAGTGACTATTGTGACGCTCACTAGTGGGGTGGTGCTCGCCACCGCACGCTGTTGATCAGAAATCGAGAGAAAGACTACTGACAGAGCACACACCGCTTGACAACTTTGGGCTAGGATTTACTAAACTCCATTAAAGTATCAGACCTTTGGTGATATGTGAACGAGCATGTGTTGTTGCTAGCTAAGCAGATAGCAGCGAATCATAGCGTCAATACCAAATGGCTGGGAGTTTGGTCGAGTGACTGATTCCCTGAGAATCGTCACAGCCCAAGCCTTTGCCCTGTCTGTCTCTGTCTATCAGTCTGGCGAGCAACTTGAAAATGGTCAGCACTGCTACTGGAGCCAAAATGGCCCCCTCTCTTGCGATGTGGTACTTGTACTTGCTACCAGCACCTGGATCTGGACACTAGCTCGAATAGTAAAGTCTAGCCCCATTCTGGTATTGTTGGAGGCCTACAGTCGAGTGAATATATGTCAACCTCACATGCACAAAACAGAATAACAAGCACCGACTGACACCCTGAGATAAATTAATACGTCTTCGAAGGATCCGGATAGTAACAACAAAGTTCTATGAAAAATTGGTCGCCTCCGTCCTGGTGTCGGACGAGAGCTCGCTTTTCGTCCAGTACCGGCGACAACGCGAGTTAACAAGTGACGATAATGGCGGTACGGATCTAGCCCGATCCTTGCTCGTTTAACTGACTCATACGCAGGCAGGGGCCATCTCTGAACTCGAGCAAATATCCAGGGTTTTGCGAGTCCTGGCTCAAGCACGCGCGCTCTCTCTCTCTCGTTTGCTTCGCTCTTGCAACCCAAGACAAATGACTCCGAGACCTCTGTCATTCTCAAATTTGCCTTTGACTTCGCAAATCTCTCCAGCCACTTTCGCTACAACCTACCCCATCCTACCTCCAAATATGAAGCTCTTCCTCACCAGTAGCAGCGCTCTCGTCGCGTCCCTCGCAGTCCTCCAGTTCGCCAGCGAGCTCCCAGCCGCCTCGGCCAAGCCCTCGTTTGTCGCGCGTATCCCGAACGGCGCGAACGTGCCGGATGTCCCCGCTGTGGGTCACGCCGACCCCGAGGGAAGCACCCGAGAAACGAACGCCTTTGGCGACGACTTCGAGAAAGCGGGCAAGAAGTGGACCGTCGCGCTCTGTCAGATGGACTCGGACGGCGACGGCCAGACGAACGGCCAGGAGCTCGGCGACCCGTGTTGCGAGTGGACGGCGGCTGCCCCCGTTGTACGCTGGAGCGACGGCGTCTCCGACCCGGGTGTCAAGACCAAGACCTCGAGCGCCGTGCTCTTGGCCAGCGTGAGCTGCTCGGGGGCAAGTTCCTCCTCAGCGGCGGCCCCGCCATCGCCATCATCAGCGGCCCCGGTGTCAACGCCAACGGCCTCCAAGGCCACGGCCAGTTCCAACTCCAACTCCAACTCCTCGTCCTCGTCATCGGCAGCGGCTTTCGCCTCGACGACTAAGGCACCGACTGCTTCGACGGCGAATTCAACCGCGACCAACTCAACCAAGTCCACTGTGACGACGCCCAAGCCCACGACTGTCCCGACCACAACCCCAGCGGCAACGTCGGCTTCTTCTGACGCCTCGCTTGGGTTCTCAGCGGTGACGCTTCTCTCGGCCATCACGCTCGGTGCGATCGCAGCGATCCGAGACTAGCTAGCTAGCTCCCTGCTCTAGTAATTACCCATGGTTTCCTGGTAGTGTCCCACGCAGTTCAGGTCTTTCAGTCGCTACTACTACTACTGATGCGAAATCCGCGGCGTAGATAAGACGAGTGCTATCCAATCGGTGAGGTGAATACATGTATTTTTGATGATGCTGTTGGAGCCGTGAAGTGAGTGAGTGAGTGACTGAGAGTGACTGAGAGCTCTTCGACTGCATAGACTACCAAGCGAAACCGGAGGCGAATACAAAGGCGCGAAACGAGAGATGCCGTTGCAACATCACCTTCAAGTGATCCCGTCTCTTATCCCTCTGCATACAGCATACATAGAACGAGCCACCCCCGACACGAGTCAACCAGAAGCGAAACTTCGCTGAGGACATGAATAGCCTGCCAGCCCCAGAGCCGTTGGGCTTTGTACGGCTGGCTGCTGGCTAGACTCCAAATAGCGACCCGTGCTTGTCCTCACCTGTGCTTGTTCTCACCAGCTTTCTCACATGGTTAGCACGTCGCCGGACTTGCTCACAATCCAGTCGTCCCAGCGCTCCGAAACACCCCCGCGTTCCTCCTTAAAACCAACTTCGCAACAGCCTGTCATTCGCCATCAGCATGAAGACCCTCACGCCGTCCGTGCTGCTGCTCTCCGCTGTCATCCTCCTGGCGTCCGATGTCCTCCAACCCGCCCTGGCGCGGAAGGAATACCGCAGTCGCATCCCGAATGGCTTCCATGTACCCAACGTCCCGGCCGTGGGCCACACCGACCCCGAGGGCTCGTCCGACAGTCTCAACTCGTTCGGCAAGGCGTTCGACGGTGCGGGCAAGAAGTGGACCACGACGCTCTGCCAGGCCGACTCGGACGGCGACGGCCAGACCAACGGCCAGGAGCTCGGCGACCCGTGCTGCGTCTGGAGCGCGTCGTCGTCTGGGCCGCAGAGGACCTCAGGGCTCTCGGACCCGGGCAAATCGAGTTCAACGGCGGACGCGTCCCAGTGGAGCGACCTCAACTGCACTGCGGCGGTGGCCGAAGCGGGCTCCGCTGCGACCAGCTATCACCGATGGTCCGCTGCGTACACGACACTCGTGATGCTGCTTGGGCTGGTGCTCGGCGCGATTGTAGCAGCAAGAGGCTGATGCGTGGACTAGCTCTTCAAAGGTAGACATTGACCGAAGGTAGAAAAATCAATAATCAAATTTTCAATCATCAAAGTACCCTACCTCTTCGATCTTCATCAAGTGCTGGAATGACTGGCTACGAAAGCTTTGCTTTCAATATTAGTATTGGATACTTGGGGTGTTGTCTCAATCACACCTGTGATGGTAGGTCCTGACGGGCTGGAGCTTGGTGAACAATGTCGGTGGACGCGCGGGCGTTGTTGTTGATGCTGATACTCGATGCACCCTGGCTGGACGAATTCGAGTCCTGGTTCGCGTGGTGGTGGTCCCCGTGGTGATGGTGGTAATGGTGACGGTTGCTACCACTCGCACTTGGTGTGAGCGCGTGGACACGGTACATCGCGACGAGCGTGGAGAGTGCGAAGCGGTTCGTCTGGCAGCCCGGTAGTAGTCGCTCGCGCCGCCGCAACTCACGATGGACACGCTGTTCAGGCCGCAAAGCTGAGCGTAGAACACGCGGCCCGAGACCCAGAGGCTCATCCAGATGATGTCCGTCACGATGGAGAAGCCGATCGCGACCAGATGAAGCGGCAGCAGGCGAGGGTTCTTGGAGACCCATTTGGGAGTGCAGCACACGAGACACCAGAGCGCGAGTGCAAAGTTGTACGCCGGGAACGCCACGTACGAGAGCTGCATAAGCAATCCGCAGCAGAGCTGCACGACGATCAAGCGCGAGATCGCCGTCCACCACTTGTCCACTTGGTCCCGCCATCCTTCGCATCGTTGACCGCACTTGTCTTGGCGGGTTTTCCGTCCTTGGACTCCATCTTGATCAGAATCTGGAGCTACTCCGCTCCACTCCACTCTGCTGTCTGGCGCTCTCACAACTCTATAAGAGAATACAAAATCACCCGCACTGAGTAACGGGTGAAAAACTGCCCTTGAAGCTTGATTTGAAAATTGGTGTCGTCTATCTTTACGAGCCAGTTCTTTTTTATCCCGCCACCGCGAAATCCTTCATGAGGTGGATCGGGTTCCTCGGTCGGTTCTGCACGCTCTTGCAGATGTCGATGTGCTGCTGCGCGCCGGAAGGCGCAAACTTGCGCTTGCACATCGGACAGGCCACGAGCGTCGCCTGGTGCTCTTTAAAGCTCAGCATGAGGTTCCGCTTCTCGATCGGCGTGGACTTGGCTTTCTTGCGCAGGAAGTTCGCACCTCGTTGAGTCTTTGCGTACGGCGAGACGCTGGCGATGGGTGTTGTGGACGACGTCTGCGTCGTTCCTCGTCCCCACGATCCTTCGTTTCCAAATACTCGAGGACACACGGCTTCGTGCTTTGCGAGCCTGCCTTCTGCAAAACTGCGACCACAGTACCTACAGGTTTCCGACTCCTGGTAGTACCCACTGCTGCTGCTCTGTTTCGGACAGCTTGCGTTGTTACTATTGCTATTGCTGCGAGTCGAAGAAGTTGCTTCACTCGCAGATCCAACACTGATCTTCCGTCGTGAAGTGGACGATTCGCTGGATCGGACGGAACTACTCGACGGAGCAGACGACATGCGCACGAGAAGTCGCTCTCTCTTGTGGACCGGACGCTCTTGCGGTGTATCTCTGTGCTCCAGCTCACGAGTGCTGACATTTAGGGCTTCCTGAGAAACAGTAGACTGTCGCTGTCGACGCAGCAGCAGCAGGCTGTCCTGAATCAATGCGTGATTAGACGACTCTCTGTAGCTGGTCAGCGCACTCGGAGACACTTCGAGTGGCTTTGCTTCCGGGAAAGATGACGCGTAATGCAGTGACCGCAGCGTCGAGTCTTCCGACATCAGACAGAGCAGCTCTTCAAACTTCTTGTAGAGATCGGTCTGGTTTTCCCGGTGGAAACGCTGTGCGCTGCATTCTCTGAAATGCGTTTTCATAGCTTCGCCGACGCTCTTTGCTCCACAGAAGGAGCAAAAGAGAAAGTCTTGCGTCTCGGGGGAGAAAGAGGCGCGTCTACCGCCAACTGAGGCGGCGCTGGAATAGAACGACGCATTGTTGTTGTAGTGGCTGCTGTTGTTGTCGACACCACGACTTGACGAGAAGGAGCTGGAGAACGCGAGCTGCTTCTGCGGCTGGCGCGACACGTAGTTCTCTGGTCTGCAGCGTATCAGGAGACGAGTGTTAGTGAGCAATCAAAACGGAGACCAAACTCTATAGAAAAAAAGAAAGACACGTACTTTTTCCACGAGGACTCACGCGTGCGTCGGTTGTAGTAGTAGACTCGTCCTTTCGCAGTGTACGCCTCCTGCCACTCGTCCTCGCCCTCGGTCACTGCGCTAAAGTTGCTGAGCGTAAAGTTCGAGCGCTGCATCTGCACGTGGGGGCTCGCGAGGCTCGTAGGACTGACATCGAAACGACTCTCTTCGTTCTCGTCATCTGCATGCTCATCGTCGGATTCTTCTTCGACATTGTTGTCGTCGTAGCTCTCTTCGTGGTACTGGTCCTCGTCTTCATATGTTTCTTCGACTTCGCCTGTTTCATGAGCCTCCGTAAGCGCATCGTGATTTACGCTTTCTACCGCTTCGCCATGCTCGTAAACACCTTCATGGTCTTTTTCATGCTCGTCACCCTCGCCCTGCTCAAAATCGTGTTCCACTTCATCTTCTCGCTGATTCTCGCCTCCATAACCTTCAGAGACAGCAGATGATGGAGACACTGCCGCTTTTGCGTCTGCTGGGAACTCGAACGGCCACCGCGCTTCCATCGCTTCGTGCACAATGTCGTAGTAGTAGGGCTTGCCATCGTCGCCAAAGCTCAGCTTCCACTCATCGTGATCGTCACCATGGCTCTCATCCTGCTCTTCTTCCTTGTGCTCCTCGTCCTTATCACTGAGTTCATTCTCAATATCGCTGTGACTGCTGCTGTCTCTGCTATTCAGGATGCTCAGTGCCGCGCGGACACTCGCCTCCACGCGGTCCATGCTCTGCTGCGTGGAGGTGGGGGCCACGATCCCTCGCTCCTGCATTGGTGGCTCTGCATTATTGTCCCCACTCGTCCACTGCATCGAGCGCTCGCTGCGGAACTGAAACGCCAGGAGCTCTTCGTCTGTGCTGCCGTCCTCATCCTCGCCATCATCATATTCACCTTCTTCATGGCCGTGGTCGTGGTCACCATCTCTGTATCCATCGTCACTAAGAACCTCCAAACGACGGTGGTAGCTGCTCCCTTCATCATACTGCTCAGCGAGCTCTTGATACTCGCGTTGTCTATTGTCTTCTCCTTCTTCTTCTGCGTCTTCTGCATCATACGCACCACTTAAACGACTTGCGAGCGGCTCTTTCTCCGTCGACCAGTTGCGGTGCACGAGATCGTCGTCTTCCTCCTCTTCGTCCTCATACTCCTCTTCGTCCTCCTCATCGCCGTGTTCATACTCGCCCTCACCATCGCCAACACCATACTCACCATCGTACAGATCATCTGCTGCTTCATATTCTGCTGCGTGGTGGTCGCTCTCCGCTCCACCGCTCCCGCTTCTTCCGTCGTTGATGCCGACAAAGCGCCAGGACTCGTCGTCGTCCTCCTCATCGCCAAATGCTGCTGCCTCTTCCTGTTCCTCCTCCTCCTGCCCTTGCTCCTCTGTCTCGAACGGCTGCTGCTGCTGCTCTGCGGACGTGAGCAGCACGTCGTGCTCTTCCTCCTCTAGTTCCTCTCCTACGCCTACGTGACCCACGCTCAGCGCCTCCTCCTCGTCGTCGTCACGCATCGCTAGCTCTTCGCGGCTCATGGCAGTCGGCTTTAGTTCCTGTCGTTCGTTAGAGACGTAGAGGAAAGCGCGCCTCAAAATTCGCCTTGAAAACTCAAACCGATTTCCGCCTTTCCGAGTTTGTTACGAACACTTGTTCTTAACTTTGCTTTCCTGACTCACAGTCAATTCATCTTGCAATTCGAAATGAATTGCTTCACAAGAGTGACAACACTCGCGCCGTAATTGTACCCCCCCTCCTCTCAGATTTTGCTCTTGCTTCGGCCACTTTTGAATCCTGGTGGTGAGAGTGCGGCAACCTGCACGCACATTGAGCAGCAGACAGAGGCAAGACGACACACAGACAGACAGACACCGACAGACATGGCGAACACGGTCGCAGAGTTCGAGATGGCGGTGCTCTGCGCGTTCCAGTACGCGAGCGCGAGTCTGCAGGACCAGCAGGCGCAGGCACTCAAGCTGCAGGCCGAGACGTTCTGCAACGCCATCAAGGCGAGCGCGGACGGCTGGCGGTACGAGCTGGAGCTCTTTGAGTTCTCCGAGCACCAGGAGGTCAAGTTCTACGCGTTGCAGGCGCTGCAGGTAGAGCTTTGCTGGCGTTCTGCTGTCTCTGTGACCTGCTATGAGCGTTCTCTTTGTATCGCTACGTCAAGTGACCTCGTTGCTTTTTGTGTGTGTGCTCGCATGTATCTACAGGAAGCGCTGACAAAGGGAGTTGAAGACGCGGTCTCGGCCCAGATCCGCACAGAGCTGCTCACGTGGCTGCAGGAGAACGTCTCGTTCGTGGAGAGCAAGGCGCCGTATTTAAAGACGAAGCTCGCGGTCGTGATCACGCTCTTGATCAAGCGCGACTACCCAGACCGATGGCCAACCGCGTTCTCGGAGCTCATGGCGCTTTTGCCGAAAGGCGCGTCCATGGTCGAGATGTATTTCCGCATCCTCGTCGCTATCAACGAAGAGATCGTCGAGTTTGACGCGCAGCGATCGCAAGCCGAGGCGAACGCCAACATGCGCATTAAGGACGCGATGCGCGAGAGCTCGTGCATGGCCGACACTTTCGACGCGATCTACAACGTGCTCGTGAACTGCGACGCAAGCGCCGTGATGGTCGAGCTCAGCTACAGCGCGTTGGAGACGCTGAAGCGGTACATCAGCTGGGTCGACATTGGACTGATCGTGAACGACCGCATTCTCCCGCTTTTATTTAAGTTGCTCCGTGAGAGCGCGGCGTTGCGCTGTCCAGCTGCAAACTGCCTGTTCGAAGTGATCGACAAGGGCATGACTGCTGAGAAGAAGATCGCGCTTTTCCAGCAGCTCAATATCATCGAAGTGATCGGCATGCTCCCGATCCAGGACGACGACGAGTTTGCCGAGGAAGTGGGCGAAGTGATCAACGGCATTGGGCTGGAACTCGTCGAGTGCATGGATACGTTCCGCCACAAGAACGTCGTCGAGCTCTTTGCGCTCGCGAGCAACATGCTGCGTCAGCTCATGCCGCTGGTCTGGGATTTGTTTGCCCACGAAACCAAGGACGTGTCGGAAGAAGTGTTTGAGATCGTGAACTCGGTCGGGACGCTGATTCGATCGGAGAGTGGCAGTGGCGCGGTAAGCAGCAACAGGCCACCGATGAACGGCATTGAAGACATTTTCAAGCCGTCCGAGTACATCCCGCAGATCTTCCACGGCATCTACCGCCAGACTCGATACCCAGAGGAAGACTCGGACTCGGACGCTGCCGAGTTTGAAGAGTACCGCCGCAGTTTGTACAAGATTTACGTGAACATCACGCGCTTGCGGCCGCTGGACACGATGGCGTTCCTGACGAACCTCGCGCAGCAGCTGCCCATGCAGTTTGGTCAGATCGACCATCGCGACTTGGAGTCGTTCCTGTCGCTGGTCTACCGATTCAAAGAAGGCTTGACGACGCTCAAGACTGCGAGCACTTTTGAAGAACCCAACAGTCCGCTGGTGGAAATGGTGGTTCGCATCCACAGCAACATGATCGGCGCTTCGACTGTCCCCGGTGCGGCTCCATTCCACCCGTCGGTGCTGCTGACGTACTACGACCTGACTGTGCGCTACAGCAAGGTGCTGCAGAACCAGAATGCGCTGATTCCGGCAGTGCTGGAGATGATGTTTGGGCCAAACGGACTCACGAACAGCCACGCGAACGTGCGGTCGCGCGTGTGCTACTTGTGCTTGCGACTCGTCAAGGCGATCGGGAGCTCGGTGCACCCGCACGTCTCGAACATTCTGCAGGCGCTTGGACCTCGCCTGGTGGTCCCAGATGACGCGAAAGCGCTCGCGAAGAAGAATGATCCGTCTTTCCTGCCGCCTGATGACCAGCTGTACCTCTTTGAGCTTGCCGGCCAGGTGATCGCGTCGTTGGTGTCGTCGTCCACGCCAGACATGGCGGAGATCAAGTACCAGTACACCAAGGCTGTGCTGGAACCGTTGCTCCAGGCGCTCGATGCAACGCTCACTGCGCTCCAGAATCGCGCGAGACCCGAGGAGTACGTTGGCGATCGCTCGGCGTCTTTGCTGAATGCGATTGCCCACGTGCTCAAGGCTTTCCGAGGCTCAAACTGCATGCTGCACCATCAGGAAACTTTCACCCAGGTGCTCACGGCAGCGACGTGCGTCTTGCGCGTGCTGCCTCGCCACCCAAGCGTACGCTCTAAGGTTGTGTTCACGCTACACCGCCTGATCACCGTTCTCGACAGCGAGCACTTGTTGGGCAACGTCTCGGAGACGCTGCAGCACCTGATGGTGTGCTGTGAGGCGTCCGATGTGATTGAGGTCGTGCAGCTCCTGGACCAGCTGATCATCAAGTACAAGGAAGCGCTGTTCCCGTTCTTTGAAGAGACGACGATGGTGTTTGTGCAGCACTTGTGCTCGCTGATGCCGCCACGCAATGCGTCGGGAGACAGCGAGACGAAAGACGCGACGCAGCTGGAGCGCGAGCACATCCAGAAGTACATGTTCGCGTTCTTCCTGCATCTCGTGATGCACAACCTGGATGGCGTGTTTGTGTGCGAGCGGAATGTCGGCCAGCTGGAGAGCGTGCTGCGTCTCGTGCTCGAAGGTTGCGCGCAGGTGACGGACGCGAACACGAACCGCGCCTGTTTCACGATCGTGCACGAGATCGCCGCGCGGTGGTTGCTCGGCATGCCCGCGCCAGCGAACCCAGATGTGAAGCTCTCGCCCGAGGGGAAAGCCGTGTTCACACAGTTCGTGGTGCAGAACTTCACCGCAGCGATGTTCGAGATCACGAAGCGCTTCCACTTCGACGTGAACGACATGCAAAGCAATTCGGCGATGAAGGAGATCGCGATCTTCCAGGAAGTGCTCGTGAAGGCGCTCGGCAGCGAGTACGTCTGCTACCTGGCCGACGTGTATCTGCCGTCGATCGGCTGTCCCGCAGAGCTCGCCGCGTCGTACGCAGAGCAAGTCGCGACGGGGGACCGCAAAGTGATCCAGGACGCGTTCAAGGCGCTCGTGAGCCGAATGTGACAAGAAATGTGTGCGTGAATGCAGAGAACATGGTGACCGCTCATTGTTGTGCTCTTGGAGTTGACATGCTTTGTGAGACTTTGGTTTGCTCCCAGTAGGCGAGAAAGTGACGCGCTTGGTCGCCAGAGAAATTTAGTAGTTGTAGGGAAAGATGGAGACGGTAGGACGTTGAGGGTTAAGGTAGGAGATAGACTTTTGAACGGATACGCGAAAGCGTTGGCGTGGAGATTTATATTGAGCTCACATCGCATTTGTCCCTGTTGGAATGTGTTGTCGAAACTATCAAGGCAGAGTATAAAATATGAGAAGCACGACTGAACTGCTCAAAGTGAGAGTCGTTTTCTGAACAAACAATTTGCGAACCGAATTGCAGTCAACTGCACTCGTCACCTTGTTGCCGCAATCGGGTGCCGCATTTCCGCATTCGCAAGGTTCAAGTGCAACAGAGAGAGAGAGAGAGAGAGAGAGAGAGAGAGGAAGCGCCCGCCAGCCTAGCGCACGCACGAGTGACATGGGGATCCTCGGACGCGTGGCGTTCTTCTGCGCGCTCTTCACGCTGCAGTGCTGCGTCTCCGTGCTCGGCAACATCTCGCGCGACACGATCTTCCTGCGCAGCTACAAGGCGTCGAGCGTCGCGGCGCTGACGCTGCTGCTCTCGTTCACGACCGCGTACGCGCTCACGAGCGCCAACCAGCTGCTCACGAAGCTCGCGCAGCAGAGCGCGCCGTCGAGCGTGCTCTATGCGATCTCTCCGGCGGGGCTCGCGCTGGGGCTGCTCGCGCTCGCGATCACATCGCTCTGCGTGCCGCTCTTGGCGCGCGTCATCTCGGTCGCGATCTACATCTGGCTCGAGATCTCAGCGCAGCTGTTGAACCAGCAGTTCTGGGACCTCTGCGCAAAGGCGTTTGACGTCTCGCAGTCGAAAAAGTACTTTGGGTAAGTGTCGTGAAAGAGGGATCCTGTTGTGTAATGTGTTATTTGGTTGCAATGGACGACTGACGATGCTCTGTTTTGCTCGCAGGTTCATTACGTTTGGTACGACATTTGGGAGTCTGATCGCGAGTTTTATCGTCTTACCGGCGTTGCAGAAGCGCACGCTGCCGACCGAGTACAATCTGATCGTCGGCGCCGTGCTGCAGATGTTCGTTGCTGGTGTGCTGTACCTCACAGCGGAGACGTTTGCACCGACGACAGCAGTTGGAGCAACTACGCAAAGATCCGGAAAGAAGGCAAGTGGTGGCAACACAAAGGACAAAGCGAATAAAGACGGCAGCGCCAAGCCTGCAATCGACCAGAACGCATCCTCTGCGATCATCTCGGAGATCCAGGGACGCAACTACCTGAAGCACATTTGCTTCTTCGACATGCTTGCGACTGTGGTCCGTGTGCTCGTGGATAACACGACTCTCTCGGTGCTGTCACTCCAAGAGGAGGACCAAGTGAAGGCGTCGCTGACAAAGATCAACGCAGTTCAGAGCTTCCTGATGATCCCCATGCAACTCGCGTCAGGTCCGTTTTTCACGCGTTTCGGCGTCATGTACGGCATCAGCATGCTCCCACTGTCCGTTTTCCTCTTCGGAGCATCCACTTACGCTTCGAATGTAAGTGCTCACTTCGGTACTTTCTGTGAAAAAAGACTGCCCACGAGGGAGGGGGGAATGACGCCAAGTGATTGACCAACTCTCCCTGTTTTTGTGCTATATTTTGAAATTGCTTAGTCGGTCTACTCGCTGGTCTTTACCCGTGCGCTGTACAATGCGATCTCCTTGTCAATCTTCAATCCGGCACGAGAGCTGCTGTGGCTGCCATTCAACGCCAGCGAGCGCTCGCGCTTCAAGAGCTTCGTTTGTGGTCCATTTCGATCGCTCTCGCGAATCTTTGGAGCAGTTTTGTCGATGTTTTTGACGGCAGAGATCGTCGCGCGATTCCTGGGATCGTCCTCAATGAGGTACGCCTGCCTAGAAACCTTGGATTCCTGGATAGTGTACCTATTTGCCACTCATGAATTTCCATCCTATTGTTGTGTGTAGTGTCATCATGACTGCAGCTGCTATCGCGTGGTTTGTCGACGCATTGGCAGCTCGCCAGTCATACGCGGCCGAATTTTATTCGTCTCTGCGTCAAGGATACTTGGACTTGACGTCTCCGCTTGTTGACTTCACCCCAGACCAGGTACGTAAGCTGAACTCATTGAACTAGAGTGCTCGCGTTTTTACTGAGCACGTCGCATCTTCTTGTGAACAGATCGTGCTGGTGAAAGAAACTCTGGTTTCCGGCGCACAGAATCAAGTCAACTATGTGTTGAGCTCTTTGTCGCATGAGCACATCGGACTCTTCTCGCAAGTAAGTATTCCATTCATTCGCAATCTTGCAATACTCTGATGCAGTTCTCTGATGAGTGCTCTCGGTGTGTAGGAACTGCGAGCGCTGTTTTACAAAAAAAATCGTGATGGTCTTTCAGTGACTCCGCTGCACACCAAGCTGCGACTGCTCAGCTTGCACACTGCAGCAAAGCGCCAATTCGTGCTTCATGCTCAGGAATCATATTTCCTGCCTGACTCAAGCACGTTTCCGTCTGGCATTTTCAACACGATGGATTTGATGATGATGATCAAGGACAAGTCGCTGGCTGTCCCTCGCCAGCTGAGAGTTGCAGCGATTCTCGCATGCGGTTACGAGAAGTTTAATGCAGATGCAGAAAAGTGTTCCCAGATGCTGAGCAAACTTGTCCAGAGCGTCGACGAAGACAAGTCTGTGGTGGTGTGTGCTGCTGTAGCGCTGCTGCGTCTATCGGACTGGATGGATGAGGAAGCCAACGTGATTCTCCAGCGACTGCTTCACGAAGAAAAGGTTTGCCCGGTGTACACAATTTCGAAGTGCTAACGTTTCTGTACTAACTCTTCTAATGCTGTTGTTTGCAAATAGGCGTCAGATTCTCGGGTGGTGTGTTTGAAGATTGTCGGGAAAGAACTCCCAGAACTCCTTGGCGATGGATTCCTGGTCTACTTACTGCACCATTCGTCGCCTCAAATTGTCCAAGCAGCGGTTGAATCGTGTTCTCACAGCTCTCGGAACTCACGGATGCTGATCCCAGCGCTTGTGAAACATCTCTCTAATTCTACATTGCGGACCCAAGTCGTAGCCGCACTCAAGTGGTTCGATCCAGTCGCTCTTTGGGCAACGCTCTCCCAATATACGGAGTCTGTCGTTCGATTTCCAGAGAGAGCCATCGCGAACATCAAAGCAAGCAGCATGGAGCAGAAGCGAGAGGCACTGGCTGGCGCGATGAAGGTTCTCGAAACGAGCAACTTTCCGCTGGAAGACAAACTCAGTTTGCTTTTGTCGCTCATCGACACACTGATCGTGTCGCCAACGATTTCGCGAGAGCCGAGTGACGATTCCGACTCAGCCAACCTTGATATCCTGCACCAGCTGTTTAGCAAAGATGCAGTGCTGGAAGAGTTGGTGGTGGACGCCCTGCTGACTTTGGTAAGGAGCTTGTTTTATTTGGTGCATCCAACACATGTCATGCTAACTGTGATCTTCTGAAATTTTGATAGATATCTACAACCGATGAGAAGGTCATGCACACGCACTCCCAAGCCATGAGCTCGATTCACCACGCACTGAATGTCAAGATCAGACAAGTATACGAGATGCGCCACGTGTTGAAGCTTTTCAACGAGATTTGCCCTCGCACGGCAACCAACATCGAAGAAACATCGCCGCTTCTTCTGCAGCACGTTGAGCACAGCTTGCACGATACCCAGCGCCTTCTGCTGAAGCTTCTCTCGACTGGCTTTCCGAAAGAGTTTAACGTCGCTGTAATCCTGGAAGGGCTGCAGTCCGACGCACCGCAAGTGCTTTCAGCAATCCAGGTTGGTTTGATGTCCTGCTTTGTATGAAGTCATGTGAAAAGGTCTGATGGATTCATGTTTTTGAGCAGGAAGTCTTGGAAAGCCTGCTGCCTTCAGCATACAAGAATTTGGTTCTCCCACTGCTATTCCCCCAGAACTCGTCCACAAAATCTACGGCAAAGGTAGGTTTGCAAGAAAGGAGTCGCATTTTCCTGGTCAGCAATGCGCACTAATCGTTTCGTTTTGTGTAGATGGAGCGGGATGTCAGAGATTTTTTCGCCGGAAAGAACGGCGTCGACATTCTCCTTGATGTGCTTCAGCATCCAAAACCGCATGCCGAGCTGTCCTCGCTCGCTCTCCAGTATTTTCTGCACATTGCTGCGGATCATGCTGAGTGCTTAGATGACACGATGAAGACACAGTTCGAAACAAGGATCCTGCCTCAGCTGGTGGCCAACGAGTTGACAAAGGAATTGCTCGTTGAAACCTATCACAGGTACGCAAAGTTGTTCCTTTCAGATTTATCCTATCACCCTCATCTGATGCTAACAGCATGTCCTCAACTGCAGTCGTCCAGAGGTACTCTCGTACGAATGTGTCCCAATGATCAAAGAATGTGAGCCTCCGCTGATCTCCAGGATTGCGGTAAGTGTCTAACCTATTAGAATATGTGCAGTGAGAAACTGTGCATGTATGACTCACATTTGTGGCTTTACACCTTGCAGATCGCGAACTGTTTGCGTTACTCGTCGCTCTTTGAGAACGTTTGTGCGATTGGGATCTTGCGAGTTCTATCGCATCATTTCGTCCCGATCAAAGTCAGTAGAGGCGAAACTTTTGCGAGGGAGGGCGATCTTGGTAAGCTGGCTGTGTGTCCAATTAGTCCCTTGCAATGGTCAACTAACGACTCTCAACTGCTTTTTATTGTGATAATCAGCTGGCGCCATGTACGTTGTTGCATCAGGGACCGTTCAGCTCCACAAAGAGCGCCGAATTCTTGCGGAGCTTGGATACGGAGCGTGCATTGGGCAAGCAGCGCTGCTCATGCACAATCTTCACGCTGGGAAGCATGTTGCATCTGCGACAGCACTGGCCGATTGCATCCTGCTGAGTGTTTCGAGAGATGACTTGGATGCATTGATGAAGGAAACTCCGCGAGTGTCTCGAGGAGTGCTGAATGCTGTCGCATCGTCCCTACGCTGGTTGTATTTTGAGGTAAGGTCGTCTCTGGGAAGTCTGCTTGTCGAAGTGTTCGTCTAAACTAACGATTTTCCTTCGTTTGCTTGTAAAAGCCACTGCACGCAATTGCTCAATCTGGCAGCCTTCCTCGTCGAGACCGAGCAATGTCACTCAACGCTACAGCAGTGTATCCGAATTCCGAAGGAGATCATCCAATACTGAAAGCAGCTCAGTCACTGACTTCCGATCTGAGGGCGGTTCTCTCTGTCGACCGTGCAGCCAAGTCGTTCTTGTACAACATTGGACGCTCGCGCACTTCGGAATCAGGAGCTCCGATGTCTGCTCCAAGTGGAAGAACACGCAACCTAAGCTTCCAAGGATCGCCGTCCAATTCCATCCCCAACATCAAATCGGACAGCTTTCCGTCACGCGGCATGTTTGGTCTCTCGGATGGCTCCGACTACACCAATTTCGAGAAGTGTATCTGCCTGAAGGGATCTCAGCTGATGAAGAACCTAGACGATGACAAGGTGTCTTTGGTCGCTCAGCTTTCCCGCGTGACTTCTCTCAACCACGGCGACGCCTTGTTCGTTGACGGCACTGCTGCAGACAGCACCTACGTCATTATCGACGGCACCATCTCCATTACACAGCAGCTGCCAAGCGGAGAAGCTACAATCGAGTTGCACGACGGAGATTGCTTTGGAGAAGAGGTGAGTGCGCGGTTTGGTATTTTTTCCCCTCTTATCTCTAGTATTGACTTATCGTTCACACCTTTCTCTTCGCATCACAGTCATTCGTTCCAAACACGAGCCTCCATGGAAACGCCGTGGCGGTTGGTCGTGTAACGCTGTTCGAGATCCCAACGAAGGATCTGGTCGACTTGAGCGAGCAGCATCACGACATCATGCACGTCATCCTGGCGTGGATGGCGCAGAAGCTTGCAAACTCAACGGAAAAGATGGTTGCGCCGATGCTGTCGCCTATTAACACGACGATGCGAGCGACAACGTTTTGGGAATCGGATGAAGAGTCCACGTCGCCGCTGTCCGGTCAAGCGCGACCTCGAAAAGCAAAGTCGCGCGCAGAGACAGATTAATCCAGGTGACAGCAATTGAGTTTGTGTGTGGTAACTATACTGGCAATTCTCACATGATAACGCACTGATTTTCATAAAAACAAGATTCCGATTACGATGCTAACCAGAAGAAAACTACACATCACTTGGCTCTACAAAACTACGCCGTGCCGCTTTGAAAGAGATGCAGCTCTTCGTAGACTGGCAGCATTGTGACAAAGTACTGAAGCAGCTCTAGCGAAGCGCTGTCATCCGAAGGCGAATCCTCATGCCGCATGCATCCAGCCAGCTCGACGCTTGCTCCGCTGACCGTCTGCAAAATGCGGCTTGCAATGGTGAACCTTCCACCTGGCTGTGAAGAATCGTTGTTGGAGGACCCGTCGTCAGGTGGCTGGGAGCTTGCACTCGACGCCTGTGCATGAGGAGACTGCGGCGGCGCGTCATCGGCTTTGTCCGCAGCGAGCAAGCGAAGATAGTGATCGTCGATCGCCTCGATCGAGATCTGCCACACCTCCTCGTGCACCTGCCCCGAGCTGCTTTCTTCCGCGACCGCGATCGACTCGACTGTGACTATAGGTTGATGTTGAGCGTTCGGGTTGGGCTGAAGTAAACGGCGTGTGATCGAGCAGGACTCGCTTTCGTGAGCTATCGTCGACTCTTGCACCATTGGGACAAACGTGCGCAGAATGTCATCACGCTGCACCGAATGCCACAGCTTGAAAGCGATATCTTTCGCAGATGTGCCGACGGGGAGCTGCCGCTCACAGTGGAATGCAAGAAGCGAGTTGTTGCTGGTCGTGCCGATGTTCCACCCTCTCGAGACGTGACGCCGCTGAAACTGCGAGCCTCGGTTTGCAAACTCCTTGAGCAAGTCGGTAGCGTTCTTGGAAGACGATCGGACAGCGTCCTCGACTCGCTGAGTCATCAGGACGCGCGAGAACTTCTCGTGCTCGCAGACCTCTCGCCATTCGTCGAGGTACTGCAGATCTGGAATGGTCGTGGAGTGCGAATCAGAGCCGTCTTTTGCAAGGTTTGCAGCGAAATCGAAGAGTGGAGCAGACACCATCAGGCTTCGAACATTCCAGAGCCAACGTTTGTGGTCACTCAGCTTTTTCTCCAGAAACGCCACGAGGCGTTTCATTCGGAAGCGGTGGTGACCCGCACTTCTGTTTTCCTCGGTGGATGGGAGGCCGGGAGTGTCGAATTTCGTGTGAAGCAGTGCGAGTTTCTGGTGCAGCGTGTTGATCTCTGTCGAGAACACCATGCTCTCGTCCTTCTGACGCTTTCGACACCGCTTGGAAGCTTCTTTCAACTGCTGCCGCCGCCTCACATCCGCGTGATCCAGCGCGCCAGAGCTACGGTACGAATGTTCACTGGCCGCTGCGGACCCACGCAACTGCGAGCTCGAGCTTCCTGTTTGTGACAGTGTTCCCGTTGATGTTTCGTTGTTCGAGAAGTCTTCGAGACATTCGTCCGCGTTCTGGGAGTAGGGGTCGTGTTCACCAACAGATTTCCGCTTTCGCTCTCCTGCAGCTGCAGTTGATCTCCTCCTCCTCGCCTGCCTTTGCTGACCAGCCTCTTGCTCTTCAAGCGGCGGCATGTTCGTATCGCTGGGTTCTACTTGCGCCGCCGCAGAAGCAATTGAAGCTCGATCTGCCAGTGGGGAAAAGAGCGGCTGCTGTGCTTCAGGTGAGCTTTCTTCCGCCTGCGTGTCGTCCGCATCTGAGGAGTCGTTCTCGTCCACCAGATCTTGCATTCGTAACATTGCCCAAAGCGAAGCGAAGTGGGTCCGGCGCAAATTCAACAATGGCAGCAGCGTGACTCATGGCGCACTCGCTCACCTGAAGAGAACTGTGAGGGGGCGGGTGATGGTGACGTGTTGCAGTCGTTGATTGGCTGTGCTGCTACTGGCTGGTGCGTTCTTTTGTTGAAGGCTTAAATGCGCGCCTCGGATTCTATGAGAAAATTCGTCAACTTGAGAACGCGGAACCAGTGGATTCGCGCTGACGAATCGCAGCGACGTGCGTTATCCAGACGAACAGCCCCGGGGAGGCTGCCAAGCTACGGTTGTTGTGGTCCCTGTCGCAGCCGCCTCTGTCAGCACGGGGACAGGGCGGCAGCTAGCGCTACACTGGTAGTTCGAGAGCTGCATCGAGAACCAGTCATTGAAGTCAAGTTCGATTTAAGACCAAGAAGCCCCAGGTACTTTCGCGTCTGTATATCTGGTGAATTCGGCGCGGATCGCTGGGATCTAAAACTCAGGTCCAGCTCCTCGGATTCAATAGAGCGACGATTACTGTACCACTACGAAAGCGACTGGGTGACTGGAGCCTAAAACATCGGAAAGTACGGCCGTCGTCCGCGTGGGAGTGCAAAAGTACATTGCCAGCGCCAGCAAATTTCGTCAAGAATGGGCAAAGGAATTCCCGAAACTGAGACTTTCGTGGTAGCGTAGCCACCACACCGTCAACCGATAATTTGAAGTTGGTTGATAACACGTACTATAGCTTCTCAAGCGTGGTAAGACGAACACGGGAGTGTTGAGAGAGGCTTCTTAACAAAATGGGCTGAACGGAACGACGTCACCTGGCGCTTGCCAAAAATAAAACTTGATGGGATACTCGGTTAGTTCGAACTAACTAATAAGCGACAAACCTGAAGTTTCAGCTTCGACTCATGGTGAGATATACCCCATAGTATGAAAGTAGGTCAAGAATGCTTGACAACTTGGGAAAATGCTTTCGTAGGTGCTGCGCTTGTGGAGTTGTCTATCTACCACAGTCTAGTTGCTCTGGGTACTCGCGGAGGTGGTGCACAGCCATGGAGAAATAAAATTAAAATCCGAACAGCGAGTCGTGACGCACTCGACAACTTGGATCTGCATGGACGCTTTACGATCAGTAGACATCTGAAACTGAGTTGAAGAGTTAATGTTTTCTTGTTACTAAGTGCACTGGAGACTAACACGCACCCGAGATTAGGGAGTTTCGACTTCACCTTCTCTACATGACTATGTGAGCGCGTTTCATTGCGCCAGAGAGAGAGGTGGCGAAGGCGACGGATCGTAGTGTCGGAAGCTGAGATTCCGAGAATTTGCTGATAGTTGAGGTGAAGTCGGATTTGACAGATGAATTATCAGCGTCAGCGACACCTGCGAGTTGGGTTTTGTGCTTCAAACATGTGAAGTAGTTAAGGATACGGCAGAGCGGCCAAGAACTTTTCAACTTGACGGCAAAGGTGAACGTGCAGCTTGGTGCGCGCATTGCAACAAGAGAAAAGCAGGTTCGCTGGCTGTTTGCATGTCAAAGAAGCTTCGTGTACGACAACATGAAGGAGTTCATGATCCACACCAGCTGGTACTTGCTTCCCTCCTGAATTACAAAGTTTTAGGGTAAACAAATCTGAATATTAGCTTTGATGAATTCTTCTATAAAGTTTTATGATTTTGCAATTTTTATGGCGCCAAAGCAAATTTTTTATCCAAATTTCGATCGACGCATTCGACCATGATGAAGGTGCTGCTCGCAGACGTGCAGACGCTGCTGTTGACGCTGCAGCGCAGCGACACAAGCGACGATGGCGACGCGCCGCAGAGAGCAGCACAGAGTCCGGAGCGACTCTCGCAGGAGCTGGAGCGCGTGAAGCAGGCGCTTCTGCGCAAGTACGAGGCGACGCGTGACGCGCGCTGGCTCGTGGTGCTCTGCCATGTCGTGGAGCAGTTCGTCGCGCGGCTCTTTGTAACAGCTGCTGCTGAAGCTCGCAATGCGTCGGCATCCGCAGACGAACACGCACGCAGCAGCAAGCGCGTGTTTCTTCTCGAAAACGCGATCACCAGTTCGCTGAGTCTGCTCAAGCGGATGAGTCAGCACGCGCGTGGGGACGACGCCAACAGCAACGACGACGACGACTCGACCGCGAGTGCGATGGACATCGACGCTGGCTTTGGGAATGGTCGCCACAATCAGAGCCGAGGCACAGCGACTGACTCCAAGCTGCCGCTTTGCAATGCGTATCGACGTCTGTTTGAGAGCGTTCTGTGCGTCTTTAGCGACGATGATGACAGCGGATCATCCAGCAGCAGGAGCACTGCAGCTGCGATCCTGAGTCGTCTCGGTCTGGTTCTGGCGATCTGCTGGCTCACAACGGACCGCCATGCGCTTCTACCAAAGGCGATCGAGCTACTTGCCGTCGCTGCTGAATGCTGTGAGAGGTACCGCGACGCACAGTCGAGCGCGAAGGGGCCGCTGTTCCTGCTGGGTATGCTCCAGTTGGTCGAGAAGCAAGACCATGAGCAGGCGCTGCACTACTTCCGCACAGCCGCGATTCAGAACGCAGCTACACCCACCACCGCCACCACAGGAAGCGACGGCGCGTTCCACTACTGGTATGGTGTCGCGCTCTTCAAGAACGGACTCGTCCATGAAGCCACGGACCAGCTCCAGTGGTGTCTCCGCTGCAATTACGAGCCCGTCGCGAGCCTCAACCTGTCCTCGCTGGTTCATTTACGTGGAACTAATAGCAACATCGGCGAAGACTTCCACGCGGCGTCTTTGGATCTGCAGCGCGCGCTCGAGATCGACTTCCTCGAGTCCGTGACGATGCTCAACTACGCGGCGCTTCTCGGCGCGATGCGCAACTTCGCGGCGCAGCAGCAGATGCTCGAGTACTACCAAGAGGCGATGCACCCGGACGGCAGCGTCGCGATGGAGAGGAAGCGAGCGCGCAGCGGGACCCCCAAGGGGAAACGAGATCGAGACGCCACCAGGAATCGTGACGGGATGGCTTCTAGAGACCCTTTGCTGTTCGCGGAGCCTCAGATCGCAGCGTTGTTTGTCCCAAATGGCTCGCACGTGACGCACGCGATGGTCAGCAGCCAGTTGGGGTATGCAGCAATGGAAAATGGTGCGTTGATATCCTTCACTCTCTCATACTTACGGACGTGAGGATCTTGCGGCTCACGTGTTTGTATATGGAATGTGTTTTAATGCCTAGGCGACTGGCAGCTTTCCAAGCAGTGCTTTGACGAATTGTTTGCATCTGAAAGCTCGGCGGACAGGCAGACAGAGGTGTATCGAGACTACATCTACGTGCTTTTGCAGGTAAGTGAGGCAAATTTTCAATTTTCTGAATGGCTCTCAGACAACTCAGTTCTAATCCGAATTGTGGATTCCTGACGTGCCTTCACAGAGCAATCTCCACTCGCTCGCGCTCGAAACATGCGACCTTGTCATCGCATCTACGAGAGTTGAATCTGACCAAGCGAGTGAAGCGTCTCTGCTGCTGATTCATCTCTACCGAGCCGACGCCTTGCTGAGTCTCGAGCGCGTGGACGAGTGCAAACAGCACCTCAAACAGGTCGTCGAGTCAAAGGTCCAACAGTTGCTGCCTTCCCCACCAGCAACGCGACCACAACCAGAACAGCGTTCAAAGAGAACCAAGCTCCAGATGCCCACCGACCAGAGTAGCTCCAGTGAAATTGTGGCGTGTCACACCCACCTGATCAACAACCTGGCTGTCGTCACCGCTTGTCAAGACGACGGCGGTGGTGGTGGAGTTGACGCCGCGATCTCGATGCTTCGTGACGGAATCCAACTGTACCCTCACGCGCTGAGCCTTAAGTTCAATCTGGTGCTGCTGCTGTGGCGAAAGCAACAGCGAGAAGCTGCCTGCTCGATCTGGTTTGAAGCCCGGGGCTGGAGTCTCCACATGGACACGAGCGACATGGGCAACGATAAAAGGGCGGTTGAGATGGTGACGAACGCCGAGGAAGCGGCGATCCTGGCAGCTGCGAGTCCGCATCCGCAAGTCTCGGAGCACGTTCGCAGTGGCAGTGGCGACTTTGGAGAAGACGAAGAAGACGACGGTGTCTCCAGACAGCAGCTTTTGTACCTCGACGCACTCGTTCTGAACCACTGGGGGAAGATCCAGAGCTCGAGGGTGATCCAGACCTCTGTGAACTACATCCAGTACCTCAACAGCCTCACGGCCACAGCCAAAAACAGAACCAATGCCAGCAACAGCGAGCAGCTTTAATAGCTTTAATAGCTTTAATTAGCCAGCTTTAGCGCTCTCGCGAGAAACCAGCTCGTCAAGTGCCAAGCCCTCACTCACTCTTCAAGGCATTGAGAGCCTCACAGCAAACCAGAAGAGAAGAGATGTGGACAACAACAGCAAAGGCTCTCATAGTGGCGGTGCTCTCGCTCTCGCTCTACTCGCTCGCAGTTACGCTCACGTTGGTCGCGAGCTACGAGCAGTATCGGTATCGCCTGCCGAACGGATCGAGCGTGCCCAACGCGCACGCCGTGGGCCACAACTTAGCGGATGGCGGCGGTGGAAAGAACGTGTTTGGCTACGACTTCATGGACATCGGGTCCCACGAGTGGAGCTTGGCGCTCTGCCAGGCCGACTCGGACGGCCACGGCCAGACGAACGGCCAGGAGCTCGGCGACCCGCGCTGCATGTGGAGCCAGGCGGACTACCCACGTCCACACCGCGCAACGGGCAACTCGCACCCGGGCGACCCGAATATCAAGGCGGACCCCGCGCTCTGGAAGGACCTCAACTGCTCCGAGTACCGGCTTCTGGTCAAGCGAGCGATCTCAGCAGCTCCACCAAGATCAAGTAAGTACGGGTCGATGCTGCTGGTTGCGGCTGTGGTAGGACTCCAGAGTCTCTTTCTGTTGTGATGATAAATAAAAATGTGATCATGCCTGTTGTATGCGCGGGCTATGAGCTACAGTATTGCGACGATCTAGTAGACTTGGGAAGAAGGGATGGGGCTCTCACGCCAATGTTCGAAGCGGCGGAGGTGCAGGCAGGCGCGTCCATTACTTCGATGGCTCTTTCGAATTCCCTCCTCTGTCAACATTTGATCTACTCGTGGTGTGGTAGTTGGAGCCCGCGCGTCATCGTATCACTGCATTGAAAAGCACCCTTCCTTCAAGCAAAGAATCCGAAGAAGCCGACTGACATTCAGATTCACGAATGATATACGGTTTGTGCTGTACGAGCCTCGCGCCATCCCAGGTTTGTTTCCTATTTCCTCGCTGGGATTGGTAAGGAGAAGAAAGAAAAACACAAGCCCGAAGAAAACTATTTCCAGCCAAAGTGGCCATCGAGATTAACCAGTTGGCTGTTCCTCCTCTGTGATACCCCCCCACATACACACACACTGCTCCTACGTCTTGGAGTGACAGGAATGCGCGGAAATCGGAGGTGCGATCGCTTTGAGTTTGGTGCTTCTTCGTCGCACTTTTTGGACACAAACTGTTTTCGGTTTTATAATACGCAAGGAGAGTTGTGGTGCGATCGCCACTGTCGCGTTCTCACAAAAGGGTGGGTGGCTCCCGCTCACTCCCTCCACCACCGACCGAGGTCGACGACGACGGACGCTGGGTCACGCAGGTAAGAGACACAAAACAATATGACTCCATACCTTGCAAACTCTGTGCAACTTTGCTAACTTTGCTCATGTCATGGCGTATTTAAGGACGGGATCCCGCGTTACGTATCGAAAAGCGCGCTGCATCGGATGCTCTGGCGGCGCTTCAACGCCTTTGTCACGTGCAAGAACTGCCGTGGGATTCCGATTGCAACCAATAAAAAGAACGCTGGAGGCGGTGGCGAGCGAGGATTGCTGCAAGAAGGCGGCCAGGATGTGAGTTGCCGACTTTGGTTCAAACGCTTCTTCTGACAGAGTTGCGTTCTTCTGACGTACAATTTCCAAATCTCTGTTTGTTCCTTTTGGCACAGTATATCGAAGTCTGGTCCGTTGGGAGGTGTGGAAAGACAACGAAGAAAGAGGCCAAGCGGATCGAGCAGCAGTGGCAAGTGGTTTTTCTAAGCCAAACACATCAGAATTCGGCTTTGAGACAGCGTAATTCCCATCTGTGATTAATTGTCGGTCTTGTAGGCAGCTGCCGCCTCCGATCCTGCTCTTCCTGTCGAATTTACCGAAATCGGTCGTGGCGTTCCCGTTCTACTCGCTCGAGAAGGTGATTTCCCAGATCGAAGAGATCTACGACGACAAGTTCGCGTCCGACCAGGTAGACGCCTCCGATGGCGTGGCGCGCGGGGAGCTCGTACGTAAAGTCTTTTTTTCCACTATATCTACGAATTGCTGATTATGGTGCAATGGTGTGAAATTGGTTCGAATGTTTATCGAAATTTGGTTGTCCCTTATAGCCGAAGTTCATCTGTGAGTTCTTCCTCAAGACCCACGGGCTTCGCCAGAGCGCAGAGGTGGCGCTCTACCGCCTGCTCATCTCGATCAAGAACCTGCACCGACGCAACTCACACGTGAAGCTCTTTGCGCGTTTTCTCAACCTGCTGCAAGACGAGGAGGAGGAAGTTCACCTTCATGACACTATAAACGACAAAGCCGATACAAGTCCGAAGAAGCACTCCAACAGCTCCAATGAACCGACTACTTCACAAGCGCCATCCAAGAAGAAGCGCTCGGGGCACCTCAACATGAGCTTCCTGCACGTGTTCCTGACAGCGCGGTGCTATCTCCAAAGACCGCCACCCCTCCAGTCTCTGCTAAAACCCAAAGGCAAGAGCTCAGGTCAATCTCAAGCTCTGGCCCAGACCAGAGTCCCCGAGACGCCGCACGTGGTCCAGCTCGAGCCAACGAAGAAGTGGGTCTCGCTCGACCACGCGATCACGATCCTCAAGTGGCACATCAGCTACTTGCCAGAGGAGAGCATCGTGAGCTACTGCCGAGAAGTCGAGTACAGCACCGGGATCTACGCTGGCGGGGTCGTCACCGAGGTCTCAGGGAACCGACTCGCAGTGCGCGCGGAGATGCGGAGGGCGATGCTTGCGTCGGAAACCAGTGGGGGCAGCAACACAAATACTACTCAGCAGGCAGCTGAAAGTGAGAAGGACAAGAAGCGCAGCAAGCCACGCATTGTCGCAGACGTCCACAAAGTGCTGCTGTTGCTGCTGGACGCGCTCGAGCAGCGCCAGGAGGTCATGGAGAAGGACCTGATCGCGCTCTTTGACGCGGTGAGCGCCAATGTTCATCACACAGATTGCCAACTATTCCAGGTCACCAACAATGGTCTTAACGACTGTGCTTGTATCATGTACAGGGCGACACGAACCACGACTGCGTGCTGTCGTTCACCGAGTTCAAGGCGATCATCAAGACCCGCATGCCGCATTTCAGCGATCGGCGAGTGCTGCGCATGTTCCGAGAAGCGCTCATGGGCGGCGCGGACCAGTCATTTGCGCTCTCAATGGCGGCGTTTGTGCTCGTTTGCGGAGACCACGGGCTCGTGTCGCTGCTGCCTGACGACAGACTTCAGGATCCGTTTCAGAGCTCCAAGAAGATGGGGAAGGGACTACCGGGGTCTTCAAATGAGGACAAGAGCGTCAAGAGCGTGAGCAAGCTCTCCGCTGCGCTGGACGCGCTGGTTTCTCCTACAAAGCGGAGGCAGATCGCTGATGCTCCGGCGGATCCAGTTTCCATACTGGAGCTGCCAGGGAATACCGACATCCCCGAAGAGCTTCCACTGAATGAAGAAGAGAATGAGCTCCCGTCTGCACGAGCGGAGGAGGTCGGAGACGACGAAACCTGGGAATGGTGACATATTTTACAGAGAGTTTAGCGTAGCACGGCTGAACATCTAGCAAGGTTCTATGGAAGCATCACAATGTCAGACTTTTTGTATCCAGTGTTCTGTTAGTTTTGCCCAGTCAAAGGTGATCGATCAATTGTTGTATGAAATCTTGCTGTTGTATTTTGAACCTGTTACGATAGAATACAAAGAGAGAGAGAGAGAGAGAGAGAGAGAGAGAGAGAGAGAGAGGAGAAAGAGGGATCGAGAGCTTACGTGGGTGAAGACCAAGGCAACTCTATCACCATAGACGGAAGCATGGATTGATGATGGCTGAATCACTCAGTCCTGCATGCAGCTCTCCAGGGTCCAGCGAAGAGCTGTGGACAGTCTCGAAGTAGGGACGAGACCCGTCTCGCGGTCCGTTGCAAGCTCCGTCGCAGCGTCCAGACACTGCTGGAGGAGGCGGGTCTTCTGCGTCGCCTGGAACTTCTCGCGCTCGGCGCTCTTGAGTGAGGCTTCGTAGCTCTGCAGCACAGGGTCAAATTGCTTGGTGATGCGCGCTCGGAACTCGTCCTTGGACATGAAAATGCGCTGCTCGCCGCCCTTGTTCTGGTCTTCAAAGATGGCGTCGGCGGGAGCTTTGAGGTTTGCATTGGTGTCGTTAGTACCACTGATGTCGTTGGTGCCGAGTGGTTCATTGTAGCAGTCCACGTCCATCCAGTCGATCAGGCTCGAAAACTCGGCTTGGCTTAACGCAAACTTTTGCACCTACAATGAGAATCAAACAGTTAGAGATGAGACTTCGGCTCACTAGCTCAACACGCATTGCATGGATGTGTACGCACTTGCAGGATCGCCTTGTTGAAGCACGTGATGGTGAGGTTGTAGTTCATCTCTGCGTGGAGCAGCTCGCTGACAGCGTCGGCCACTTGCGCGTGGCGCTTCTTGAGCATGTGCTCGTAAACGGCGCTGACGGTCACGAGCTCCTCATCCGGCTCCTTCATTTGGCTGAACGACGGTCCGGAGGGTGAGAGCCAATTCCACTTCTTCTTCTCAGCTGTAGACGACGACGGCGACGAGGCGCCTGTAGACGCAAGCGGATCAGCAGCTGGGCTGGCTAGGAGAGCGTCTGCCTCAGGCTCCTCTTGAGAAGGCGGCGAGAGCCCGAACGCCTGGAAGAGCGAGTCGCGCAGCGCAGCGCGGCCGTCGACAGCAGAAACAGCGCCGCCATCTGCGGCGCCTTCAAGCGGATCATCTACTGTCGCCGCGACTGGTGATAGAGAAAGCGACTGTGGTGCAGCAAGAACTCGCTGCTACGCTGTGAAGAGCGCGAGGGTGAGCGCCGCGACAACGAGCCCCGCGCCAAGCACCACGCGCAGCTTTGACCAGCGACTTGTGTCATTTCTGCTGACAGCGACACGGTGAGGGCTGACGTGGAGGTAGTCGTCGCTGCTGTCTGGATAGAGGCGGTCGCGCTCCGTCGGAAGCGGCGAGCTCAAGAGCATCATCGCGTGCTCTGCTGCCTAAAGAGCTCTTGGACAGGAAAGCACAGGAGCCGCAAAACGACAAGACAGGGTGCGGGTCGGAAAGCGCTTGTGGGCGATCAGATGAACCAGACGCGCTGGTGCGGCAGTCGAGACGCGCGTTCGAGTACATACATACATTGGCCAGACAGACGCAGCGAGCGGCGAGGCGTCGTCCTTGCACAGATCCATTTCACAAGAGGTGCGTGGCAAGAGTCAATCGCAAAGAAGAAGACCCTTCAGAGCGATCCTGAGCCGTGAACGCCCGTGCGTCTGTCTTTTTGTATGGCGCTTCGGCGATCGATGGAGCTGGCCGAGTGGTGTGTGCGGCCAGACGCGCTCACGATCCGACGCCATGTCGTGTTGGGGGAATGCAGGCGGGTCTCCATCGATGTACGGATTGATCTATCTCCCAGCGGCAGATCTTTGCGGCTGGGCTTGAGCTTTGGAGGCACGAGTTGCCTCGCGCACCACCACCTCCAGTCACTCACTGTTCATTTGTCGCATTCGTGGTCACATCCACCTTCGAGAGAAGCACGCGAGAACAAGGTTGAGCTTGTGGGACTGACTGCTTTGACCGGAAGCGTCACACCCAGCAGCACCATGAAGAGCTCGACTGCGTACGGAAGTGAGAACGAGGAAACGTCGTTCACCCGACGCATCGCCGCGCCAGACCGCGCCGTCTCCAACCGCAAGCAGAAGAACCGCATCGCCGTCGCAGGCGCCACTATCGGCTTCATCGCCGCGTCCGCTGTCGTCGGATACACTGCCCTGCGCGACGGAAGCGCGGGTGAAGTCACGATTCCAATCGAACAGCTCGAAGTGTCTGCCCAGGCTGCGCCTGCTAGCAGCCAGTTCGTGACGCCGCTCGACGACTCGTTCTACCCGACTTTGGAGGAGCTCGATGTCAGTCCGAAGGATGGCGTGGTGACCCAGAAGGAGTACCTGAACTACCTGGAGACGAAGAAAGATGTGGACATTGCTGAGATCAACGAGTCGAGCCTTCCGGACGATATCAAGGAGGGCCTGATCAAGCAAATGAACGACAACCACGACACCAATGGTCCGTGTGCCATGCGAGCGATGAAGAGAGTACGTTCGTCTGTCTATGTCGAGGAGTACTTTGGAATGAGATCTACAGATCTAACCGTGTGTTTGATGTTCCCAGATCAAGGCGAACGGAATCACGCTCACGAAAGCCAACACCAAGTTGCTCTACTACTCACTGGACACTTTCTGCCCAACTAAGGCGGTTGAGAGTCCGCACGAGTTGGTTGGGAAGTATGCCGCTCTCGCAGCAGCGAGCACGGAGGCACCACCGCAGCAGGTTGTCGTGGAAACCCCGACTGGTACGACTGTGGTAGAAATCCCACTTGTAGAACAGGGCGAGCCGACGACCACCATTGTCCTCGAGACCCCATCGGGCCCTGAGGCCGTCGAGATCCCGGTTGTTGAGCACGGCGAGCCAAGCACCACCATTGTGGTCGACACGCCAACCGGCCCCACCGTGATTGAAGTGCCAATTGAGTCTGATACTCCGGTCGTTACCCCTGCTCCTGACAGCAAGTGGGTGACCAAGGAGCAGTTCAAGCAGCAGTTGGACTCCTACTTTGAGGGGCAGACCAAGAGCCTTGAAGCTACTGCTGCCCAGGTGGAAGCACGAGCTGCTTCCATCACGATGAAGATCAAGCAGCTTGGCGACTGTATCGAAGAAGCTACAAACAAGGTATGCGATTGAATTTGTTTGTTTTGTGGGAGATGTGGAAATGATTGCTAACTTGTATTTGTGTATTTGTTACCCGTTTAGTTCGGCTGGTACGGCGTGTACGAGGAATCGCCGCACTTTGACAACGCCGTCAGATGGGTCGTCGACGTCTGCTTGCTGGGACTGGAGTAAGCCAGAGGTTGACTTGGTTGTGGCATATTCCTTGTATTCTCTCATGCATCTCTCTCTCTCTCTCTCCATTTGGCTTCGTATCCTGCATTTGCACACCATTATTGCCAAACAAATACAAAAAAGAATGTGAAAAATTGGTGGCGTGGATGCAAATGTTGTGTGCAGAACGGTTCACTCACTAACAGTACAGATGACGAGAGCCCATTCAGAGAAGAGTTAGATTCCATGCTCGCTCCATTCAAAACAACACCTGCATATTGGCTTCTCCATTGAGGGGGAGGACTCGACAAAAGGCCTCGTGAGCAAGCGAGATCTTGGGATCCAAAGTAGTCTCATGAGGAGGAGGTCATTTCAGCTCAGACGACATTTGTGCAACCTTCCCAACCCGAAATATTTGTACCCCCCCCTCGACTTCCCCACTCATCATCATTCGCGACTCTCCTGATCTTCAAATAGAAAAAAACAGAGCAGAGCCGAGAGATGGGGAAGACAGCGGCGACGACGGCGCTGCTCGCGCTGGCCGCGTGTGTGCTCACAGACACGGCTGTTGGCGTGATCCCCACGGGCGAGGTGGCGTTCCAGCTGCTGTCTCAGAAGCCGCAGTTCGCGGGACTCTACTGTGCGCCGTCGCGGAACTCGGGCTGGGGCGTGCCGCTTCCCGAGTCGCAGAACTCGCGCTGGAAGCACATCCGACTGCTCAGCGAGAAGCAGCCGGCGAATGCGGGTGGCTGTGTGCCGTACACGCTCTCCGCGCTGTCGCAGCGGCGCCTTGAGTCTGCGGCTGATCCTCACGCAACGCACACTACCACCAGCCAACAGCACACGTCGATTCTAAGCCAGAAGACAAAGGTGAACCTCACGACGCTCGTGGTGGCGGACCGCGGCAACTGCTCGTTCCTGCAGAAGGCGCTGCTCGCGCAGGCGTCCGGCGCCAAGGGGCTCGTGATCAGAGGCACGCGCAGAGCCGCGTACGAAGCGATCGTCGCGGCGAACAACGGCTCGAGCACCAACACGACAGCCACAGAGAGTACAACAGAGGAGCGCCTGCCGTTCGACTACGACTGCTCTCGTGGCGAGAGCTATGTGGTGTCGCTTGCGAACCCGGTGTGGACAACAGACGACCCCAAGTGCAGCAAGAACGCTCGCTGCGAGTCCAAGATGTGCATGCCCACGGGCCACGAGGACGCGCGGAAGGGCGGCCACCAGCTCTGCTGTCTCTGGGACACGTATGTGCTCATGGGTGCGAACCGCTCGCAGGCCGCAAACCTGTCGATCCCCGTGGTGTACATGACGATTGCCGACGGGCTGCAGATCGAGCGCTCTCTCCGGAGCTACCCGGAGCTGCTCACCCGCACGTTCCAGCGCGAGGTGCCGCTGCTCGACGTCTCGTCCGTGCTGCTCTGGGTCATCGGCGTCACGACGGCGATCGCGGCGTCGTACTACTCGGCTACGATCGACCGACGCAACTGGCTCAACCGCATGAACCCGAACATCAACGAGCGCAAGCAGCAGCAGCTCGACCAGCAGCAGCAGCAGGCTCATGAAGAGGACGACATCTGGGAGCTGGACACCAAGCACGCGATCGGCTTCATCCTCTCGGCGGGCGTGTTCCTCACCGTGTTCTACTACGTGAAGATCGGCGGCGTGATCCCGATCTTGTTCTGCATCTCGGCGGCGGGCACGATGACGCAGCTGATCATGGCGCCAGTGCTCGACGCGCTGTTCCCGTCGGTGGCGTCGCGTCAGATCAACTTGCCCGTGGTGGGGGACAGCGTGCCGCTCTCGGAGGTGCTGGGCCTGGCCCTGAGCTCCAGTCTGGCGCTGATCTGGTACCTGAACCGCCGCACGTGCTGGTACCTGCAGGACGTGTTCGGGGTCTCGCTCTGCTTCATTTTCCTCAAGACCGTGCAGCTGCCGAGCCTCAAGGTGGCGACGATCCTGCTCTCGCTCGCGTTCTTCTACGACGTCTTCTTCGTGTTCATCTCGCCCGCGATCTTTGGCAGCAGCGTCATGGAGGACGTCGCGACCGGTGGGCCCGCGGCGTACACTCGGAGCGACTACCCGGGTCTGGACTACTGCGAGCGATACCCGGAGTTCCCGTCGTGCATGGACCCGGAGCCCATGCCGATGCTGCTCGTGCTGCCGCGCATCCTGGACTGGGTGGGCGGCGTGAGCATGCTCGGGCTGGGCGACATCATCATCCCGGGTCTGCTGCTCTCGTTCGCGCTCCGGTTCGACTATTCGCCCAAGTCGCTCGGCGAGAACTACTACCGGTCCATGTGCATCGGCTACGCCGTGGGGCTGGGCATGGCGAACATCGCCGTGACCGTGATGCAGATGGGCCAGCCCGCGCTCATGTACCTGGTGCCGACGACGCTCGGGACGCTGCTGGTGATGTCCTGGAAGAATGGGGACCTCAAGGCCATGTGGACGGGCATCGGGCTCCACGACGACGACAAGAAGTTGGACGGCGAGCTGGACAGCGAAGAGGCAGGATACAACTCGGTGCGGATTGCTGCTGGAGCTGGAGGAGCCAGCCAGGTGGTGAATGACGGTGTCCATGACAGTGCGCCGCTGCTGGGCTCTTCTTCTCCGTAGGTTTCAGCCATCGAGGTAGGCGCCTAGGTCGTCTGCAGCTGCTCCTGCTAGTTTAGAGCTACGTAGTTGACTTGACTTTGCATTAGACGACATTTTATAAACCCACCATCCATTTCCATTTCTATTTGGTATGCTCAACATTGTTGGCGACCATTTCCTCCCATTTTTAGTCAGTCAGTCGGCCATTTCATGAAGCGGCGGAGCAGAGCAGGATCCGTTTTCCTTCCTCTCAGCAAGTAGATCCACAGAGTTAGAGCCACACATTCGTCCGAAAACAAAATGCCAGCGCTGCATGTGATCGGCGAGATCCTCGGCGCCTCGGGACTCGCGCACGAGCACGCACTGTCGATGAGTCACGTGCTCGACCTGCTGGCGGTCGACGCTTCCTCCAAGCGGAGCTTCTTCTGTCGCTGGCGGCTGCTGCTTGATAACGACAGTGACTATGACAGCGCTCCATCTCGCACTCCAGCAGACGTTCAACATCGACAAACTGATCGGCGTCTTCACGGATTTCTGTTGCCAGGGAGACAGCGAGGAGACTTTCCAGAGTCTAGACGAGCTGACCGGGAGGAACTGCCTGCACACTGCGATCACCAAGAACTTTCGCACGGTGAGTCTGACGCTTCTTCGCGGCAAACGAGTGCAGCTCAACATCGTGACACGGGAAGGCGGGTGGAGTCCGTTGCACTTGGCTGTGATGACTGAGGAGATCGAGATCATCAAAGCGCTGCTCGAAGCTGGCTCGATGCTGGACATGGTCGACAACGATGGGCAGACGGCATTGCTGCAGGCGTGTCTGGGTGGGAACCTTGAGATTGTTCGCTTGCTGTTGAATGCTGGTGCCAACCCTGCGCATCAAAACAAACAAGCGCACAGCCCACTGCACTACCTCGCTGCGTTCTGCCGCGACCGTCAGCTGTTGATGGCCTTGATCGACCGCGGCGCTGACGTGAACGCCAAATCACTCAAGCTCAACACCCCACTGCACTTCGCTGCGATGAACGGCAACGAGATCGCGACCCAAGTGCTGCTCGCGCATGGCGCAAGTGCAAGTGCGATCAACGAAGACAAGCGCAGTGTTGTGTATCTGGTGAAGAAATGGCGGCATCGAGCTCGTCAAGCCACCCGAAGAAATGACGGACCAGCACGGAGGACCCTTGGCAGGCGGGGACGGGAAAACTGGCAAACACCCGCCGTCTTCAGGTCTCCCGAGGCGGTCGTTCGTCACGCAGCAAGTGCAGGGGATTCTGCATTCACGACCAAAGACACCGTTGACGACTCGGTCGGAGGATTCCGATACGGACTCGCACTACCATCTCGAAGACGAAGAGATCCTTCCACCGTCGACGCCGTGGCCAATTGAGATCGCTGGTGGGGGGCCAGGAAGCAGCAGCAACAACAACAGCACCAGTAGCACTGCTTTCACTGCATACCCTCAATCGCGGTCTCAGTCGTTCAGCGAGCTGCGCGAGAAGTTCATGGCGCTCGCTCTGACTCCGCAGCGCACGAAGCTGCGTCCAGTCGTGCTGAGCCAAGAGAAGAAGCACCAACTCGACGCCATGATTGCCTCCTCATCCACACTGCACGAGTTTCCGTCGCCATCCTCGATGCAAATGACGCGATTCACGCGCAAATTCCTTACTGGACCGGTCAAGATCCCCTGGGAGATGACTGTCCCGGTGCCTTCTTCCTCGAGCGCTGGCGGTGGTGCTCTTGCTCTGGAAACCGGTGATTTCAGTGGCTCCGAGTCGCTGCAACGCAAGCTCAAGCCCTGCATTCGCACAAACATCGGGCTCTTTCGAGACCACCTCGCGCATGCGCACCACAAAGCGTTCCGGAAGAGTAGTCGCAAGTACCAGGCGCCACCGCCGAGCGTCTCGCGATAGACGAGCCTTGCGTGCGCATAGAATCAGTGTCATACAATCAAGTCTTTGCAATGGGACCTACAGGTCGATGATACGATTTAGTGAGTGGCCAGTGCGAACGATGACTCGAGAGCGAAAGTGAACGCGCACCAACCCTTGTTCATTCTGCGCTGCCTATTACAATTGCTTCAAAGTTAGTTGTTCCCTATACAATACCGTCATTGTGATCCCCTCTGCTCGCTCTTCATCACCTTCTCCTGCGTCTGTTCACAATGAAAGTACTGAATGCATGGCGCTCTGGAATGCATAATACGCCGTGTCGTGTCGTTTTCCCTCTCTCTCTCTCTCTGTCTCGTTCGTCTGTGGCCCCCTGGCGCTCAAGCAACGCTTCATGCCTGGTGCGGCTGCTGCTGCAGCAGACCCACGACCGAGTGCGCAAAGTTGAACAAGTAGTAGCCCGTGACGCTCGACACCACAATCGCAAAGCTGTCTACAATACACACACACAAGACACGTTAGCACCCATGTGAAACCCAATCGTCATGTTGACAGCCAGAGGCCACCGCATGCGCCACCACCACCACCACTCTACTACTGCAAGTAAAGCATTCTAAGCGACAAGTAAACGTACTGAAGATCGCGACTTCCCACCAGCTGAGCATCGTGAGCCCAAACTCGAGCTTGTACCATCGGTAGTGGCGCGCGACGAATCCCAGCATCTTCTTAGCGAATCTGTTCTGTTTGTCAGGCGATCGCTACACACGCACAATCACACACATAGACACAGTCAGTCAGTCATCAGTACACAGTCATCATACAAACGCGCACGTAGAGACAGGAAGACAACAGCGCATGCCGCCAGCGTCTTCTCTGCTTCTCGTCGCTTGTCGTACCGTTCGTTCGCGTCGGTCTTGTCGAATGCGGAAATGAAGCTTTCTCTTATCTCCTATCTCTTATCGTCTTTTGGGCGATGCAGGCGAGATGTGTGTGAGCACACTGCTGCCACCGAACGGAGCGATCAAAGAGACCACCCATCCTCTTCTCTGGGACATTTGAATGAGTGCCGGTATAATCTACCGGTATTGAGTGGTATTTTCTAGACGAATGAATTTACATACACTGTTTACCGGTAAACAGTGGAGAAAATGAGGGAGGACAGATATTGTGACGGAAGATTGACGAGTCAGACCACCGACTGGCCGAGTTGTCCTGTTGTCTTCTTTCTCAAGGGCGTCCGTCATCAACCAAAAGGACACCTCGGATCGACTGAGCAGGACCTCGCAGCCTTCACTCGCCTTCCACGCAAGCTTTGAGCCGCATCTGATGCGTATCTGTCTGACTAGACTGAATTGCGAAGAGCTTAGGCTCAACTTACCAACAATCCACTTGGCTTCCTTCGTTCGTCCAGGCTGCTCGAATGAAGTTGCAGCCAGGCAACCAGAGTTGTATGGATGTTCTCAGCCAGCCACTGCACTGAAATGATCCTGAGTGCAGCCGTCTGATAGATACAATGGCTACACACCAATGCAGTGCGCGCCATCCACTCAGTCTCTGGCCAGATACGTGTGTGTACGTGTGAAGTTTCAATTCAGAGTGTTTTAAGCTTAAGGGGTGAGCTATTATTTGACAGCGAGACGAACGAGTGGTTGGGGAGCACGACCTCCATGTGGACAGACGATCCGCTCGATAAGCTCTGGTTTTGATGGGTTCATGTTGTCGAGTCGCAAGAAA